>APFE030478778.1:12903-85844 GCA_000404065.3 Pinus taeda
TGTGTCTTTCAAGTCATTATGTTTGTACTCGAGTTGGTTGATGTGGGATTCCTTAAGGCCCACTTGCCAACAAGCCTTATCCCATCGACATCAGCACATTATCTAGGATTAGGATTAGGGTTAGATAAGGCACCTGGGAGCCTGCATGCCTTAATGGCAGGTATCCTTGTCATCTACTAAGGAAATACATCAATGTTTCTTGGTGGATGAATTCGACAGTCCATTCAACTTCGACAAATCTATTCATGGCTAGTAGAATGTACCTAGTGCCTTGATTCCCATTGACATCAAAGGTGGGATATCTGACATTGGTTAAGGATCTCCTCAATGGTTGGTAATCCAATGGTTCTTGCTTATGTTCGACATTGACACCATTTATTCACATTTGCAAGATTGCACATGGGTGTGGAGCATTGAAGACTATATGGTTTTGTGATCTCAACACAAATTGGCAACAGTTTGGATTTTTGTATCAACATTCCCATTGTCATTTGCAGTAGTGGTCACCTTTCCTCAATTGTTTGGGGACATACAACTCCTCAGGCATGGGGGAGAAGGGGAGCTTCAGTTCATCCTCTAAAACTTTAGTTCATCCTTCTTCTCTTTAGTTCAACCTTCCGCCTTCTTCAGTAGGTTAGATCAACAGTCACATCAGCTCCAATCATTCCATTCTCTACTTCATCTTACAACATCAGCACATCAAAGTAAGGGTAAACCTGAGGTAAATTAGTTTAATATTCTTTAGTTCATTAAGAATGCAAGGAAACATGGTGGTTAACCACTTTCCACTTTATATATTCTATCTTTCATCACCACTATCATCCACCTGTTGAAAATAGAAACAAGAAATGATAAAAATAACATTGCTATAAGTAACATTTCAAGATATACTCCAACTCTGTTGAAATTAGCAAAAAATAGAAATTCTAAAAATAGCATTTTGGGATATATTCCAATTTTGATTTGTCCTTGAATCAAAATTGAGAATTAAAATTTGAATTTAGTCTCACTCACTGTTTGAAAAATAATTAATTAATTCATCTTGAGTTAATTAGATGGAGAAAATCAAACATGAAGTCTTTGTGAAGACATGCAATAGTTATCCCTTTGATTGAGGAAGTTATCCCTTAATTAAGGAGATAAGGGTGATTTGTATTTGAGTTGTAATTAGTTAGCTCAGTTAACTAAGTTAAGTCTAGTTAGATTAGCTCCAAATAGTTTGTGGAACTGATTGTGAGTTCAGTCAGTTAATGCATGCATGCATGCAACTAGTGTTCTCAAGATAACTGAATATTCTCTCATAAATAACTCATGCATGTCAGTTCAGACAAAGACCTAGTTGAGATGAAAGATAGGGACATTGTACTATCAGTTGGAGGAATTTTCCTATAAAGGAAACTCATCCATGCAGAAGGAATTCATTCCTTCAGGATTGCGCAGTTACTACAGAGGTCAAAGTAGTGTGTGATGTGAGAATCACACAAGTGGCAGCTGGAGGACCCAGGAGAAACTGCGCAAGGAAATAGGAGGCTTGGGGGACTAAAGGAAGGCATATGTGTCGTCTATTCTGTCTATGAGCAACAGTGAGGGATTGTACTGAGAGCTGGACAGCTTGAGAGCTAAATCTTTGTATAATCCTGAGATATTTCCACTTGTATGATAATACAGATAGTGGGGTTTTGATATGAGGATTTTCCTAGAGTATTCTTCTGTGTTTCATGTGTGATTGAATCTTCTTCTCTGTTATATGTGTTATGTTTGATCTTGCTCAAAATTGATTAAGCTTCCGCAAGTTTGATTGTAGAAGTAGATTAAGTATTTTGCTTTAGTACATTGCATAATCAGTTTAATCTACAATGAAAATTTCTACATGGTATTAGAGCAAGGTTTTGTAGAAAAAGTTCTACATGGTATTGGAGCAAAGGTTATCATAGTTGTGAATAGTTTACTGAGAAGAATTCAAAGTTTGAAGTTTGGGGTTGTAGGTGCAAACCGAATTCATAAGATGGGACATTATGTAACTAATTACCCATCGAGGAAGTCCAAGAAGGGATCCTCGAAAGGATCAGAAGTTGAGGCATTAGCCTCTCAGTTCGAAATGGAATTTACCCTCTTCACATGCATGGTGTCATTGATGATGGATTGTGTTTGGTATATTGACAGTGGAGCCTCATTCCACATGATTGGTGATAAAATTTTAATCAGTACCTTGGAGGAGAAGGACCTCTAGATGCGCATAGAGATGGGTGAGGATGGAATGTATCGTGTTTCAGGTGAAGGTACGGTTGTGTTTTAGAGGGAGCATGGAGCTCATCTCACCCTGACTGATGTGAAGTATGTGCCAAGACTGAAAAATAACTTGGTATTGGTTGCGATGTTGGAGGACAAAGCCTATGATGTTGTCTTCAATAAAGGAAAGGCATTCCTGAGACACATAGCCATAGGTCAGACCAAGAGGATTGGGATTCGAGTGAAGAATCTCTACAAGCTGGAGGTAGATGACTGTGCTGCATTGAGTTCCAAAGAAAAATTGGTGCAAAGCCAAGATATTGGTGAGTTATGGCATATAAGGTTGGGCCACTTGCATCATGGGCCTTGAAGATAATGCAACAGATTTCTACCAAACTTCCCAAAGGTAAACTTGAGCAAGTGGACACATGCAAAGGTTGTACCTTGGGTAAGTATGCAAAATATTCCTTTCAGGATCAAGACATTCGAGCTGAAGCAAGCTTCGAGTGAGTTCATACAGATGTGTGTGGACCATTCTTGACAGCCTCCACCACTAAACAAAGGTACTATGCTATTTTCATTGATCATTTTTCTCGTAGATGCTGGATCTATTTCATGCAAAAGAAGGATCAAACCTTCTCAAGGTTTTGTGAGTTCAAAGCCTTAGTTGAGAAAGAATCAGGAAAGAAGATCAGGGCCTTGCAAAGCGATAATGGTGGAGAGTATGTCTCTTAATAGTTTAAGGACTTCTGTGCTACAGAAGGAATTAAACGGGAGTTGATGGCACCCCATAACCCACAACAGAATGGGGTAGCCAAAAGGAAGACATAATGACTGTGGGAGCAGCTCGAGGGATGATGCATGACTAGGGCCTACCACTTCATTTGTGGGCTGAAGCATGCAACATAGTGGTTTACTTGTAGAATAGAAGCCTGCATCACATACTTGGGATGAAGACACCAGAGGAAGCTTTCTCCGGGAAGAGACCAGATGTGAGTCACTTTAGGATCATTGGCACATTAGTTTATTTCCATGTGACCAAGGATGCCCGGAAGAAGCTAGAGTCAACAACAGAGTTGGGGATACTTGTGGGGTGCACTAATACTCCCCACAACTATCGGGTGTATTTTCCTACCAGTCAGAGGACAGTGGTTCGCAGAGATCTTAAGTTCGATGAGATGAAGTCCGCGCGAGTTTCCCTTGAGAGGGAGCTCAAGATGCATGCAGAGGAGGAACTTTTGGTTCCTAAGGAGGAGGAACCTCAAACTAATGCAGAGCAGCTACATGCAGAGGTTCCAGGAGTGGAGACATCCACTCATGTAGAGTCTTCCAAAGATGGGTGGAAACGTGCAAGGGAGGCTGACAGATTGTTGACGGATGTGAGAGAGAATGTGGGAGAGCCATCTTCTCAGTGCAGACAGAGGAGGTCACCTAAGCGATACATTGGTTACATGGCCCTTATTGGGGAATGTGTGGAGACTGAACTATCTTCCTTTGAGGAAGCAATGCAACAACTAGTTTGGGTTAATGTTATGATGGAGGAGTATGACTCCATAGTTTGGAACAGTGTTTGGGATGTTGTTCCAAGACCAAAGAACAAGTCAGTCATGAGTTCCCATTGGCTTTACAAGGTAAAGCATGCTGCTGATGGTAGTGTGGAGAAACATAAGGCAAGGTTTGTTGCCCGTGGTTTCTCATAGGTCGAGGGGATTGACTATGATGAAAATTTTTCTCATGTAGCAAGGTACTCATCTATTTTATTGATGTTGGCACTATCAGCACAGATGGGTTGGAAGAACCATTAGATGGATGTGAAGACTGCATTCCTCAATGGCAAGATTGAGGAAGAGGTGTACATAGAGCAACCGAAAGGATTTGAGATGTTCGATCATGAGTCGCATGTGTGCCGACTCAAGAGAGCTTTGTATGGTCTGAAGCAAGAACCTCATGCTTGGTATACCAGGATCGACAACTACTTCACCGGGTTGGGCTTCACAAAGAGTGAAGCAGATGCGAACTTGTACCACATCATGGTGGAAGGTAAGAAGTTGATCATTGTTCTTTATGTTGATGATCTGATACTGACAGGTGATGATCAGTTGATCATGTCTTGTAAGAAGGACCTTGCAAGAGAGTTCAAGATGAAAGACATGGGTCTCATGCACTACTTTCTAAGCATGGAAGTGTGGCAGAAGGATGGGGAAGTATTTGTGTCTCAAGGCAAGTATGCCAATGAGATGCTCAGGAGATTCACATGGAGAAGTGCAAACCCATGTAGACTCCTCTAGCAGGTAATTGGAGGAAGGAGGATGCTACTTAAGGTGAGGTAGTAGAGGCTATTGTGTATCGGTAGCTTGTGGGTTCACTAATGTACTTAGTGAACACACGACCAGATTTGTGCTTTGCGGTGAACTAACTGAGTCAAGCTATGGTTTAGCCCACCAAGCTATTTTGGAAGGTAGCGAAGCATGTTTTGAGATATCTCAAAGGCACATCTTAGTTTGGATTATGGTATAGATGGTCAGAGGGAGTGAAGCTACTGGGCTTGACAGATGCAGATTGCGCAAGGAGTCCATCAGATCAGAAGAGCACATTAGGAGGGATTTTCAACCTTGGTTCAGCTACATTTTCTTGGTAGAGCAGGAAATAGAGGTCAATTGCACTTAGCTCAGTAGAGGCTAAATACATGGCAGCAAGTTAGGCAATGAGGCCATTTGGATGCGGAAAATTCTAGTTGGTTTGTTTGATCAGAGGATGAATCCAACTATGATCTATTGTGATAATCAGAGTTGTATCAAACTCTCTTAGAATCTAGTATTTCATGACAGGTCAAAGCACATAGACATTCGGTATCATCATCTCCGAGACTGTGTGGTGAGGAGGATCATGTTGTTGCGGTATGTTTCGATCAAAGAGCAAGATGTTGACATTTTGACTAAGGCATTGTCAAAGTGTAAATTCAAGTTCCACAAAGACAGGATTGGGGTGATAGATAATCACTTTCTTGTTGAGAGGGAGTGTTTAAAATAGCAACAAGAAATGTTAAAAATAGAAATGCTAAAAATAACATTGCTATAAATAACATTTCAGGATATAATCCAACTCTATTGAAAATAGAAACAAATAGAAATACAAAAAATAACATTGCTATAAATAGCATTTCAGGATATATTCCAATTTTGATTTGTCCTTGAATCAAAATTGAGAATTAAAATTCGAATTTAGTCTCACTAGCTGTTTGAAAAATAATTAATTAATTCATCTTGAGTTAATAGTTGGAGAAAAATCAAACATGAAGTCTTTGTGAAGACATGCAACAGTTATCCCTTTGATTGAGGAAGTTATCCCTTAATTAAGGAGATAAGGATGAGTTGTATTTGAGTTATAATTAGTTATCTTAGTTAACTGAGTTAAGTCCAGTTAGGTTAGTTCCAAATAGTTTGTGGAACTGATTATGAGTTCAGTCAGTTAATGCATGCATGCATGCAACTAGTGTTCTCCAGATAACTGAATATTCTCTTATAAATAACTCATGCATGTCAGTTAAGACAGAGACCCAGTTGAGATTAAAGACACGGACATTGTACTATTAGTTGGAGGATTTTTCCTATAAAGGAAACTCATCAATGCAGAAGGAATTCATTCCTTCAGTATTGCACAGTTACTACAGAGGTCAGAGCAGTGTGAGGTGAGAACCACACAAGTGGCAGCTGGAGGACCTAGGAGAAACTGCGCAAGGAAATAGGAGGCTTGGAGAAATTAAGGAAGGCATATGTGTTGTCTATTCTGTCTACGAGTAGTAGTGAGGGATTGTACTAAGAGCTAGATAACTTGAGAGCTAAATCTTTGTGTAATCCTGAGATATTTCCACTTGTATGATAATACAGATAGCGGGGTTTTCAGCTGAGGCTTTCCCTAGAGTATTCTTCTGTGTTTCATGTGTGATTGAATATTCTTCTCTGTTGTATGTGTTCTATTTGATCTTGCTCAAAATCGATTAAGCTTCCACAAGTTTGATTGTAGAAGTAGATTAAATATTTTTCTTTATTACATTGCATAATCAGTTTAATCCACAGTGAGAATTTCTACACCACCTCCATTTGAAATCCATTTTCATAATAAAATGCAAAAGTTCTCTAAATCAGGACATATGAATGAAAAGTAGATCATAATGGTCCACTAATACAAAGAAACAACCATAATGCCTTCTCTTCCTACATCATAAGAATCCATAACATGTGGGAATGCTATTTTCATTCTTTTGTTAGCATTTCAAGGCATGAACTTTGTTCTTGCAGGTTGATTACCACAGTGGAATTGTACCATTTGTATGACAAGTCTATAGTATTATCACATGACGAAATGTTATATGTTGTGACAAAGTTGACATCAAAATATGAAGTCATTGCTGCCCAAAACAAGAAGAACCCCATATAAGCCTTGGTCTTAGAGTATGAAAGCATTTGTATCCACCATTCCCATTATCACTTCATGATTCATGAGATACCTCTTCTCTTCCTTATCCACTTAGTGTTTGTCCTCAATTAGATTGCTCCCCACTCTATGGCAGTCAAATATGAATAGTGCTGCTCTGTAAGAACCAACACCTCTAAATCTTTATGCAGTGTTACTCCACAAGAACCAACGTTGCTCAAGGTTGTGATGTCATAGAATCTATAAATGAGCAAAGGTATTTGTTTCCATGAGGACATGCAAAATTACAGGTGTGGGGAGGGGGGGGGGGGGGTGTGTGTGGGCCTCATAAATGCCCTCATTTTCAACATCTAACGTTACCGTTTATAATGCATATTCCTGTACTTTCTACCATATTCATATCCATTTCCCATAACTCATGCCTAAAACTATCCTTTTCATATCATGGTTAAATATCATTGTTTTATTGTGTTTTTAATGCCTTAAGGATAGTTTTACCCTGATTTACTAATCACGGTTTCGCTAAGCTCATTTTTCGCAGAGTTCCATCGCTGAAATTCTTCAGAAGACAATTAAACTAGTTACTGCAGAGTTAAGTACAGAATGAGATTACTGTAGGTGAAAACATGAATTTTGCGATCAAATGGTGAAGAATATGGAAATTCTAACATGTGGGTTTTGTTCAGAACGCCCTCATTAAGGTAACCTAGAAACGGTTTGGAAAAATTCGCCATAATGAGGAAGCTATGGTCATGGGAATATTCCAACACAGGTTAAGTATAGAATCAGGTCAAAATCCGACTTGACTGTTTCGGCCATGGTTTTGATAAGCCTCTTATGCTCAAAAGAAGGAAGCGGTTCCTCCCTCCACACCATGATCAGAATGCGCTTAACCAAGAAGATTATTCCAAGAGATTTGTTGTCTTTTTATGGGTTAATCTGTTATGCATTGGCTAGATCATATAAGGCCCAATGATCTCTGTGTATATGGGCAACCAGAAACTGATAGAACATAGAGCAAAGAAACTTATTATGTAGGCAGACTGTAAGAGCTTCATGCTTCAGGAGACATTTGCAGTATTGAAATCATGTTTTGATGATTCTAATAGATAATTTTTATTTTGCATTTAAATCTCTGTAAGTATTATGAGTTTTGATGTTTAAGAAACATTGAGTTAATTTAGACTTGATCCAGGAGTGGCAAGGGCCCACCACCACTTGGAAACAAGTATTGTGATTGTTATAGATAATAGGAAGTGTGCTTGATTCATATTTATCAGTGTGGATAGTGTTTTGAGAAAGTTTAGTGGTTTGAATTTTCATTCTGCGCTTAAACTTTTACTTTGTTTTTCCTAAATTCGAATAGCAAACCTTACCTTTGAATATTTATAAACCATGAGTGATTGTATCAAGTAATGATTCTGATGCGTGAAAGAACTTTCCATTAAATTTTCATGGTTAATGATATCTACAACGTGCTTTCCAATTCGAATGAATGTAGAAAATGGTAACTATGTAGTGAGCTTGAAATCGCATTAGTTTTCGCATCTTGCATCTTGTATATTTCTCATTTGATATCGGATCCTGTAGCATTATGTTTTAATCTCTGAATTTCTAAATGAAATGCAATGAGATATTGGTTATGAAGTGAGACTGTAATTTGATTTTGAATCTCTGCATATTCACAGTAGATATTGGACTAGAATTGTAAGTTCATGCTTCTGTATTGAATGATTTCCCAAGTTTAGTTTGAGTGATTTTAAAAGTTAGAACAAACTTCGATTTGTGGCATCTCTTAGATCTGAAATGTGTCTAGTAAAGAACATTAATTTAGAGTTGTTCTACTTAGTTTCTTTTGAGGGTTTGCATAATTAAATGCTTGTTGATTTGTTACATGCATCCCGGGACTTAGGTTCAGCGAATTAGATTTCATTTTATTGGATTTTTTTCCTTAGCATCATATTGTTTTGATTGAGCATTAATTTTTGGGCTGAGTTTAGTATGATTTCGATTCTATAATGAAGGGAGGAGCCTAGCATGAGTTTGTTTTAACTAATTTAAAGAGTGAAGTTGAGCTTTTAAGTAGTTTGTCTCATTCAAATTGAAGGTTCTTGTTGGAGAATGTTGAGTGATAAATTGTAGTAATTAAATTGTGATAAGTTCCTCCTAGATAATGATTCAAATTTCTTAATTTAAGCAATAATTTATCTTTTGTTTTCTGATAAATGAAACTAGGATTGATATCATAGTTCAGTTTATATAGAGGTTGGATTATATAAGTAATGTTTGATATTATTTTGCAATAGAAATCTGTGTTGCTTGAACTATACATTTTGAAGTAGTTTGTGTAATGGCATTGCATCAATCTGTTTGTTTGCTTTACCATTGAGTGAGCTTTGAATTAGCCAGGTTATGATCCAAATAGAGTAGTGATTAAGGTTTGAATAGAAAAAGATTTAGCTTGATAAGATTCTTTGCTTCATTTTATGTGATTGGAAAGTGTTTGAACAATTATACGATTATGTAATTAGTAAATTGATTTTCTTACTCTAGTTTAGGTTAGATGCTCTGATCCTACGTTACCTGCACTTGCGCCTTGAAGCTTACAAGTCCCAAATTGATAATTTAATGTTGGAATTATTACACATATAATTTCCCCAATAGTAGATGCATTACATAATCGGAAGGGAAGGACCCTATAGGCATATGTTCACCATGGACAAGTAAAAGTAGTTTTATCTTGATCTTTTGATGCTAGTTGGATTTGATTATATCCACTAAAATCATCTAAGAATGAAAAATACTTTTTCCCTGCCAAGGTATCTAATACTTGATCTATAAAAGGTAGTGGAAAATGATATTTTAAAGGAGCTTTGTTTAATTCCCTGCAATGAATGCACACTCTCCATTTTCCATTTTTATTAGGAACAATCACTATATGTGACACCCATTGACTATCTGATATTGGATAAATGAAATTCACATTATGAAATTTTTGTAATTCATCCTTAACAATTTCTCTCATATTAGGATTCATCCTTATCTAAGGCTATCAAACTAGTTTGGCATTTTCTTCAATATAAATATGATGCATACAAGTTTTAGGATCAATCCCTTTCATGTTAGTGTATTCCCATACATAAGAAAAGAACTGTATTTGTAGCATCTAAATCAATTTTCTCTTTTGAAATTCTTCCAAAATAATTGTTAATATTCAATGTTTTATTTGGAAAATATTCTACTTGAGAATTTCCAAATTTATCCATAGAATGTAAAGCCATTTGATGAGATGATAGATATTCAATATTACATTGTTCCTGAAAAATTTGATCTTTATCATAGTAGGAATAAGAATCATTATTATTCTTTAAATTTATCAATCGATCTTCTTCATCTAATTGTGAAAAAGTATAAACTGCTTGCAATCATCAAAGTTTTCATTATCATTATCTAACCAAATCCATTTCAGTTATTTTTTTTACACGAGGATATAAGGAGAATTTCTTAGTGGAATTTCCATCAAAAATATACATATCACTAGATCTACAACTTTTGAATGAAGAAGATGTAACTAGCTAAGTTATAGCAAGGATCAATGGATGGCCTCCTAAATTATTCTTGGGAGTCAAAATCATGAAATCTACAAGATATTCCAAAGGATATAGAGAAACAAACAAATCTTCTAATACTCCATTCGATTTGATACAAATTGATCTGCTAATTGTAATAATGTAGGAGTATATTGAAGATTAGGAAGCTTCATTTGTTCCATTGTTTGTTTACTCATGATATTAATGGTTGCTCCTATATCAATAAAAGTATTTGGAATCTCAACACCATTGATATGAATTTTCACAATAGGACTACCTGGATCTAGATTTTTTTGAACAATAGATTTCTCATCATGATGTCAACAATTTTTCCTACCAACTGGATCTTTTTGATATCTTTTATTTTTCTTCTTAGTTTTCTAATGCATAACTCCTTGATAGTTTTTGCAGACATTTGTATTTCCTTTATATCCTGTAATAAAGGAATTTTAATGCAAATATTCTTAAGTTCTTCTAGCATATCATAATCTGGTAAAACAATTTTACTCTCTATTCCTCTATCAAATTTAAGCCTTTCAGGAAATGGTGGATCTTGCAAAGAACTAGAAGGTTGTTCTATTAGAGGAAGTGTAGGAGCTTGCTTTATTTGTTCATCATTTGATAACATAAGAACATATTCCTTTAGAGGGATATTTTCTTGATCAATATTTGCATCTTTCTCAGGATCTTCATTCTTTTTACATTTTTGGTTGACAATTGTTGGTGACTTCTTTGGTAAAACCTATGAGATCTAAGTTTATCACCATTTAAACCTAATGGGGTAATCATACAAGCTTGAAAATTTTGTCCTTCGACATTATAAATAACTTGTTGATTGAGTTTTGGAGGAAATGGCAATAAAAGTTGTTGATTTGAATTTTGAAATTGAGGAAGTTGAGTTGGTTGAGAAGGATAGAATTGTGGTGGAAAAGAAGGATATGGTTGCTGGAACTAAGGAAATTGAGGATATTTTCCATAAGGATTTTTCTAACCTTAAGCACAAGATGAATTTTGAGATTGTGAGGGCCAAGGTTGCCATGGCATGGGTGTAGTGCAATTGTTATGTGGTTATGCATATGATTGAGTATTGAAACCTTGAGTCATATTCGATTGTTGATTTTTCCATGGTATTTTAGCAATAAAACAAAGAGATTCAACTTGAATTGTCTCAGCTTCTCCTTGGAAAACAACTTTAAGACCAGGTATTTAAGGATATTCCTTTGTATTATGATTTTCAAAACATATGACACAAATTTCTATATTACCAAGGGGAGATTCTCTTAGGGCATGTTTCTTTCTACACTTGGTACAAAAAATAGATAATGCAACATTTTCAACTTTCTGCTTGTTTTGTAACGTAAGGGTATGTTTTGGTAAAAACATAAGCCTCCATTTTTCACTTAATTATCATTATGGGAACCCTTTGATTGAATCTTGTTCATGTCGCTTCTAATTTTCATAGTTTGGATTGCTTCAATGAGTTTGATATATTTTTGTCTTCCTATCAAAACTTGTTTGATCTCATTTGGTTGTTTGGTTTGCAAATGGTGCCTAAATGAAAATTGAACATTTTCACTGCCTTGGCCTACTAAATGTATAAAATGTACATTACTTTTTTTTTTTATAAACTTTTTGTTTGTAAATAATAATTTTTTATTTGTAAATATTAGTTTTATTTGTTTTATTTTAATCAATTTGATTAATTATGAAAATATCCGCCGAGACCACGATCTTCATTAATAGTGGCTATGTTTTTTTATTTTCCAAATAATGGCTTTGGCTTATATAATAAATCGGATGTGATATTTTGATAAAGTGGCTGTGACATGTTGAAACGTAGGAACTTATTGATATCAGAGGAATTCCTAAGAATCCCCAATATCAAAGTCTGAGCCATATTATAGAGGGGTTTAATAAAAAAAATGACCAAAGTCCGAACCATATAAAAATTGAAATTATTAAGTGGTTTGAACTTTGTATAACCCAAAGGCTGACCATATTATAATATAGCTGACAGGAGGACCCACCTACCACATAATTACTTCTGTTCTGGAGTATCAATGATGAGAGATTTTCAACTTAGCAAGCTTTTAAAAAAACTCTGATCTCTGATTGCGATATTCCAATCCACTGATATTGTGATATTTTGATCTATGATATTGTGATATTCTAATCCACTAATTTCCGATAATCATCTTCCTTTGATCTCTGATAATCATATCCCTCCAACTTCCGACCTTATATTCCACTCTCCTCCAATATTTGGACCCAATACACTATTTAACAGGAGTTCAATATGATATCACGTCCACTCCATATCACAGCCTCCAAATATCGACTTTTTTTGTTTATTTCCATTGTTAAAAGTTCTGATATCCATTTCTCTGATACCACTCAACTCTTTCCACTTGTCACTTCTAGATGTCGTTGTCATATTAATTGAAAAAGTCACTTTATGTTTCTATAGGTTTTGCCCATAATTAGAGTTTTCTTACAAAGTTTGTTTTATGCCATGGATAATTATGTTTTTTGTTATAACATAGATTTCCGATTAAGGCCAATATTGAAACAAATCCTGTCTATCACCAATGAAATTCCTATCGATGGTAAAGGGATATTGTAATAAAAGAAATTTGTTGAATCAGTTGGTCCTCGCATGTAATTTCACCTATCGGTTCAAAACAAGAAGGAGACAACTATGATCATCCTTATATGTGCAAACCAAACTAGGCAATCTATTCCATTATGCTCATTGACATTTTTCCAAACCCCAATCAAAGAAATCCTTTTGTTTTATTGTCTTGGAAGTTAACTCGGTTGTGGAGATATTTGGAGAATTTTTTATTATTTCTAAATCATGTATAAAAACCCATCAATGGGCTGAGTTAGGGGGAGGGGATTAGAATCCAAGAGAAAAGATGCAGAATAATACTAGAGCTTACAACCTATTTGTATAGAATGAGTTAAGACTCATTTGCACTATTGTTGTGAGATCGGATCCATCTATGCAAACTCATGTGCACTATTGTAGTGAGAGGACCCGCACTATATTAATTCTATGATGTTTTATGTAATTGATTCATTTTTATAATAATATTTATCTCTGTGATCAGATGTACAAGACTATTTCTTGTTCTATTATTGAAAATAAATTCTTCATATTTCAATTTCATTTCTAGAGTATGAGTATGTGTGTGGCTTTTCATCACTACTGTGGACTGTTTACTGAAATGCTCATTTAGAATCTGGTCAAGCTATCTTGCAAGGTTAATCAGAAATGAGATTTGAAACTAGAACTTTTATAAAGACATGCCTTTATCTCCTTGAGCTACTAGCTATCTAACAGTTTAATCTTATAGATGTCCTGCTTTTCATATGTCATGTATTTGAACTATTACATTATTGTCACATGAATATTTTTGTTCTTATGCATATGTTGTATTAGGAGTTGGATTTATTTACAGTTAAGTGTCTAGTAACTACTTATTTGGAATTTAGTTTTTTATAATTGTTTTAACAAGGATTAGATATTGTGAACTATTTCCCTAGTCTAGTTCCTTCATTTTCTTTCAATTCCTACATGCTTATTTTCCTGTCATTTTAGCTTTCTCTTGATTGAGAGAAGGACTAATCCTTCCTTCAATCAATATAGGTCTAGGATTAGATGCATCTTAGATTATATTTTTCATGTAGTTCTACTTTATGCATCCTAGAAGTCCCCTCATGCATGGGCAGTCTTTAGAGTGGTTTGGCTGGGCCATATAGTTAGCTTAAGGATCACTTTCTTGCCTGATCAACAAGAAGAGTCGATTTGATATCTCTTCTCTATTGGTAGGTGAAAGTCATACTTTAAGCTAGTAGAAATAGAGAGAGGGTAACTAGACTTAAAGTATGACTTGTATTATGAATTTCAACGGAAAAGGAATCATTATCAGTAAATATTTTATGTTGTTCTTATATTATGAATTTCAACTAGTCGGAACCACTTTTTCAATGGAAAAGGAATTGTTATAAGTTCCCAACAAGGTGGTTTCCCTTAAAATGTTGCAAGGTCATTTTTGTCAATCAACATTTTTGGCGCTAGAAGGAGGGCCTGAGCTAGTTTATCTGTGTGAGGTATTTTTTTAACATTTTTAACTAGTCATGGCTCCTACATGCATTCCTAGTTTGGGTCATGCTTTTACCTCATGCAAGCCCACAAGAGGTATGTCAAAGAAATAAATTGAATCCATATCTGAATTATAATATGACAGTGAGAGACACTATTTCTACTTGAGATCATGTTAATCAATTATACGCAAATGCAAATGTTTTAACATCACTAAAGACAATGAAATTTGCAGCTTGCATAATCTCACTCTTCAAGGAAGAATTCAGGAATAGTACAATATGTTACTAGCCAAGTGCATTCACTCTCGGAATCATTTCATGCAGGTATTCTTTTACTCTCATCAAAATTATAGTTATGAAAAATTGTGCTCAAAATTTGATAACTTGACAATCTTTGATGATGAAACTGTTAGCAAATTTTACGATATATTTATGTTACTATGCTACAGATTACGTCATGACGATTTACTCCCTACGCAAGTTTTAACTGAGAAATTTACCTCTATTGTTCAAGAACATAATATAAGAACTTATAGTGAACATAAAGTGGAACCACTATTAGTAAATCTTGATTCTAAAATTGATCCTATTGAACCTTTAAATGAAATTTCTAAACCTCCTCAACCATTAGCATCAGGAGATAATCTTACATATAGAAGTGATTCTTATGGTACCTCCTAATTTTTATGATAATGAGTCAAGTTTAATAGAATCAAATATAGGATAAAACGAATAATCATAATGATAATTCTTCTTCTAAAAATGATGTAGATCCTATTTTGTCGATAGATAACACATTATTAAACCCGAAACTGTTTAACGAATTATTAAGTGAAACTCAAATTGATGATTTGATTTATGGGAATCATAATTATTGTATGTGCCAACCTGTTGGAATATTTACTAGTTCAAATTTTAAGAATGAATTATATCACGAAATGAAAGCAGTATATTTAAATGATCAATCACTTATTGATATCAGTTTAGAAATATCTACACGTCCTTTTCACAATATTCAATATTCTCATAAATCATTGGAAAAGCATGTGATCTTTAACAATCATGAGTTTCGATCATTTGATCCAATTTATAAGAAAAAACCTGCATCCTTCCCTTCTGATTTGGATCACCAACTCTCATTACAAGTTTTTGATATCAATCATGACAATATTTTATATGATACTTCTACTGTTAAAGGCTTGTTGCAATCATCTGAAGACCCTCTTACTTTTGGAGGTAACCATGGGTTGGTCAGGTTCCTTGATTCTGATGTACACATAATAGATTCTTTTAAAGATATTCCTTCTTTTCTCCTCATTACGACGATCAATGTCTCACGAGGGAAAATGATAGTTTTTGTAAATTCTTAGAAACAATTAATGTTAATACTTCCCGTCTTGTATAGTTAAAAAAAAAAAATACCTTGGTGGATCCTTAAAGGTAATATCTCTAACTCTTTATATTGTACATATTACGATAGATTTTATTTTCAATTAGAAAATTCCTTTAGCATAAAATGTTCCGATTTTAAATTTCCTCTATTTTCATTTTTAGAAATTAATATGCATAATAACTCTAGAGTTTTTCTACATAGTTTAATTATTGATCTTTTCTTTTGCTAACATATGCAGTTTATATCTCTGTAGGGAATATGGAACTTGCTTGGTTACATTGGAAATATGACTATACATAGTCATTTTCCTTCAAACCAGTTAGAGTAGGACATAATTAATTTAGATTAGGATAAGGACTAGTTTAGAAATTAGTTTAAACTAAATAAGAAGATGGTTTCGAGGTATAATTAATACATGGGGGAAGATGAAGATTCTTCAAGTAAAAATACAATCGAATTAGTCCAGGTACACATTTATATCTTCATTATCATCTGTTTGTGAGTTTTATTTCAGTTGTTCTTTTGTTCATTAGTTTTTCTTCCTTATGTTTGTTTGTCTTCTTGTAAGTTTTGTTTGGAATAATTTGGAAGACCAACCTCTACTAATAAAGTAGTTGTGACAAATATTAACGCTGAAAGGAGCAATTTTTAAAACTCATTCAGGGAGATTTCCTTTACTTATGAGTTTTTCTTATCACTTTCTGATTCTCTTTCAAGATATGTTTATCAAAAGTTACGTGTTTAAAATAAAGATTTGATAAAGGGAATAGAATTCCTATTAAATTCTCATATGCAAACTTTAATCACAACTCTCCTTTTAGTTAGAGAAATTATTTAAATAAAATTCTTCAATAAAAAACTCACCAAGCGAGACAACATTTCATATGCTTGACATAATGCAAAGAACATAACAAGATGTTTATTTATTATATCAAGATATTGCTTTTATCTTGTTTCACTCGAGTTTTATTTATTTCATGATTTTGCTTGCAGTAGGGTTGCTTCTATTTTAAGTTTTATTTTGATTTATTTTCTCTTGTCTGTTGGTTGGATTTGTTTCCATGACATTTCTTGGTCCCTTTTGCAATCCCCTTGTGTGCAAATTTCACCTTTGTTTGGGATTAATCCCGGTGATATTACCAACCTTTTAGTTGGAAGGAATTTTACACCCATATTTGGTTTCATATATGGGAATTTTGTTTTCTCTTATCTAATGGAATCCATTAGTAAAAGGAAGAATAAAATGAAGATCATTAAACTGCTACTTTTCAAGCTCATATTGAAGTTCTGACATCGTTATCTTCTATTAGTATTTTAATGCTCTATTACCTTAATACACATAAGAAAACCACTTTACAATAAGACATATCCTAAAATAGATACTAAGGTTACAAAAGAAACACACTAGTTTAGTATTCTATAACGCTTTCATGTCATCCCCATCTCTTAAGGAGAGGAATTGTCTCCCCATCAATTAGCACAAATTATCAGAGTATAAATTAAAAGTTGTGTGAAAAATATGAAAGATAGGGGGTCTCCATAATGAGCCAACCTACCATGATCACAGGCTTTGATTGTTATGGCATTATCATATCTAGTCACCAAGTCAGGATAATGGCTCACAACACATCGCTGTAAGACAATGTTGGAAATAATACTGAGAGGGGGGGTGAATCAATATTATCAAGTCAAATAATTTTTCATTTTCATACTCAGATATATATATATGCTACTTCAATAAGGGAACCCATGTGTACATGCAACCATGTCTAATGCAACTAGCGTATATCCAGTAAACTTATGATTCAGTTAATCCATTAAATGTTGATCTTTAATTACTCTATCAAAACCATATGAATAGTAAACATGTGCAGTGAAACAGAACAGATCATCACACACAAGAAGCACACATGAACACCATGATGTAAGGTGGAAACCCAATGTGGACGAAAACCACTTGCTGCAATTCGTCTCTATCTTCTTTTAATAAGAAACTTCTTTTTACAATATTTCTGTACTGGTGTAGTCTTATACCAGTACACATGCTTCTACTTTAAGAAGGCTACAACCTTCTCTCGTTCTTCAGCTTCTCCTGGAAGGGAGCTACAACCCCCTTAGCTCTTGTACTAGCTGATGTACTAGTACGTAGGTGCTCGCCTACAGAAGGCTACAACCTTCTTTCTTCCTCCAGGTACCACGTTTCATAAATTTTCAGACTGGATACTCATGGAACACAACATCATAATTTGAAGGCCACATTTCATCTAATTTTCATACTGGACCCATCAACAACATTGAAGCTCAAAATCAATTACCACTGTGATATAACCAATCATCAATCTTTGAATCACCCAACACTGAATCACTGAAACTTGTCAACAGAAACACAGTCACCATAACATAGAGAAAACCATAGAAATCTGCAATAATAGCCAGTTGTATCATCAAAAATCATGCATTAGAGTGCATAAGCTACTTGGAAGAGCCGAGCAAGCGTGTATACGCAACTTCACCAAAGCGAACCAATGTATATGTCATCAAATACTTACTTATAACTTCGCTACACTTCCTGAATTCAGACATACCCATATCATTACATACAAAAGGATAGTACATGTGTTAGCAACCAGATTTAGTCCATCAGATCCCATAAAGATAAGTCATTATAATCCTAGTTCATTATTAGATCTCATCCATCAACACTAGAGCTCAACACAATCTGAATATGCAGAATACACTAGTAAACATTCACCAGAACTCAGAAATTTGCATCAACTACTAGAACCACCTGTAACTTCAAATATCATAGTTCATATGGTGTACGCTACTTAGATGTATCTAACCTGCATGTAGACGCACTTTTATCAAAGTCAACCAGCGTATACATATGTAAATATTCATTCATAATTTGCAGCTATTCTAGACTTGAGTTAGATCATAATATTTACAGAACATTACATGCGTCAATATACAAATCTAGAATAAGCATGATCAAACCATATAGAGATGATTCATTCCAAGCCATAAGATCCCGATCCATCATTAGTCCTTGTCCTCCATCAACCACTGAAATTCCTCCTTAGCTCAGATCAAGAAAAGCATCATAAACCCATAACCTACATACTAGGTCTCACACTTCATCAGATATTCAAGACTTTCTCAATACCTTTGCCTAATGATCTTCTCCTCCTTTTATAGTCTTAGGCCTTACTCAATACGGTGGTCCAAAACAACTTAGAACCAATACCTGGGGTCAATACCTTGGACCAAATACCATGGACCGATACCAAAATACCATGGTCCAAATACCATGGACCCAAAAACGTAGTTTCCAACATGTACGTGCTTTTCCGTGCGTGAAAGTGCGTGTATACACATACGCATCTTCTGCTTAACGAACCTGCGTATATACGCATCTTGGTTAAGGTAAACCTACGTATAACTCTTTTTCTTTCATTATGTGAGCCTGAACTGTGATTCAATGCTGTTAACCTATAGTACTTTGAGCTTCATCATCAAGGATAGCACCTGTATCATAAGGTTAACTTGCTACACTGTGAACTGTCATTTCCTTTGAACTGACCTGCATCACATCTGTTAACACAACTACCATCTATTAATCTCACATCTGATATCTCTTGTGAAGATTCATCTAGTTACCATGTATAAGTGAGTTGTTCTACTACATGAGGGTTGCCATCAAGTACAACACATTCATCATAATGCCAACAATCTCCCCCTTTGGACTTGATGGCAACAACAACACCAAGTCACTCTCCCCCTTTGACATCAAGGGCAAAGGGTGGACCGAGATGCTCTCTCCCTTGATAAACATTCTGTTGTCCATACTCCCCCTGAGTAAATGTTGAAATCTCTGATTGAGCTCCCCATTTGTACATGCCGAGCCTGTAGAAATATTTTTCAAGAGAATAACATGACTCTACAACTCAACCAAGTGAGTATGACCTTCCTATCACCAATGACTCATACATACATCCATCTCCCAATCAAGTGGGGATATACTTGACTCATTCATGATAAAACAAGAACATTACATCATCCATCCCAGGCATAGTGGGTGTAGAAATTACATCATATGACCAAAAGGGATTCAACACATGACTTCAGTAGACAGAGACAAACTATTACATCATGGGTCTTGATATGACCTTTACATTGAATGATATTCATGACATTTATAACAGAGACCAAATACCTAAACAAGACCATGATAATCATCAGCAACTATCATACACAACGTATGATCTGCTCCATAAGCATCTATTCACAACATCCAGACCAACAACCTGTATATGTCCATTAGTGTAGATAACATCAAACTGTGACAAGGTATGTCTGCATCAATTCATCTTCTTGTTCTTGAGCATTGTCATAACCTTCCATGAATCAATTCTGCATATGTCATACAAAATCATTCACATGATATCATATGTGAAAAACATCATAGTCATCACATCATCATCAAGATCTGCATGATCTTTTATACCATCCAAGTATCATTACTCAGGAGCATCCCACATTTGACAAGCATCAATCAACATATGTGAGTATCAACCTATAATTATATAGGTAATAACTCATTGTCATCATGTCTTCAAATAGTTATGTCTTCAAGTGATCTGCAATAACTCCATTATCTTGGCCAACTAACAATGCAAATTCATGTATCTAGCATACTATATATATCACTATGTATCTAGCAAACCTTGAACTAAAGATATTTTGTCAAGACTTCTTGATATCATCAACAACAACAATCCTTAATCATGTGAGAGCCAAGAACTATAGGAATCCTGCATCATAACTGTATTATATGATCTTTATGCATATGGCGACACCAACATATGAGTGACTCATCATCAAGTACCGAAGTTGTGTATTCAAGCTTTGTACTTCTCCTTATCCTTATGAAGATTACCATGTAAGAAACATATATGCATCATTAGAGAATCAACCACAAATCTGATCTGAACACCAACTATGTAACCCCAAGAATCATATGAGATTTTGTCATGGACAACTCATAATCATATCATATCAAGATGTATCATTTATCCATATAAGCATCATCACCAAGGACTTCTAACCAAAATGCCAACAATGCATTATTCAAAGCATAAGCCCCCCCTAAACCTATGCCATCTGTTTACTATCAAATTTGATCAGAAAGAAGTATTAAGGCATCATTATCATCAAGTTAGGATCAAAAACACTTCTAAACATCTTATGAGTATCAAGACATTTCCACACATCATTAGCAGATTGTAATCATTATCAAAAAGAGAAAATAATGGACTGAATCATATCAGACACTTTTTCCTGAGCCTTTCCCACTGCTTTTTCTCAAAATAACATATATGCGACTGTGCAGTGACTAACTCACATATATACGTGAATTATATTCATGAAACTTGTGTATGAGATTTAAAACACTGAAGTTTCACACTTTCAGCTCCCTTTGAGTCTGTTCTATCTATACATTATGCAGTGCCACATTTTCTTGACTGTGCTTCCTTCTTCTTCCACATCTTCAAGTGTGATGATGTTTTCTTCTTTTGGTATGGTGCCCGTACTTTGTTCCTGCATTCCTTTGCTAGATGTCCAAGCTTGTTACATACATGACATCTTGCATGTTTCATATTCCTTCTGTAGCAATCAATAGCTTTGTGACCAAACATATTACAAGAAAAACAATATCCCTTAAAGTACCTGGAACGTGATGATCTTTCTGTGTGATGGTCTTGAACCATTCTTCTTCTGTATCTGGCTGCAACATGTCCAAAATTATGGCATACATAACATTCAACATTATTCATTTGAGGAATTAACCGACTATCACTTCCATAGTTAGGAGTAAATGATTTTCTTTGAAGAATTTCTTTCCTTGGTTGTTGATGGGATTGACCATTTCTTATCTCCTTGTTGAGCATTTCAGATTTTTCATTAGAGTCCCTTGTCTTACTTTGTGAACTAGATTCACCTTCAACAGATTCATGAAAACCAAGACCAGTTTTGATATTAGGAGACCTTTGACTACTAAGAATATCATCCAAGATCTTAGTACTATCTTGAAATCGTAAGAGCTATCTTTTTGTTCTAATTTATCATTTAGAATATTTACCTCAACCTGATGTTGTTCTTCCTTTTCAAGATACTGCTTCTTCATGATTCCTTCAACTTTTCTTCCTTCTTCCAACTGATGTCTTAATTCAAGAACTTCATTTTCTTGTTTTTCAAGAGCTTGGAGTAGTACTTTATTATGCTTATTTGATTCTTCAAGATCTTCTTTTAGCAAGAGGATCTTAGCTTCAAGACTTTCATAGTAATTGGATCTTTCTCTGAGTTTCTTGATTGTTGTGCTCCTTTCATTTACTTCATTTCTTAATGATGTCACTTCATCTTGTAGCTTTTGACATTGATCTTCCTTTACCTTGAATAGCTTCCTTACTTTGTTTCCTTCCTCTAGTTGAGCCTTTAGTTTGGTAGCTTCTTCTTTGGAGGCACGTTCCCTTTTGTCCAATAGATCTTGTTGATCTTTAATTTTGTCCGTAAGCCTTTTAAATTCTGTCTCTATTTGATATCTTTCACCCTCACCCATAAGAGCAATTTCAATTTTTTCACTATCAATTTCATCATCTTCAAGTGGATGGAGAAATGTATCACTAGAGGATAACAAACTCATACCTGATAGTTCTTTTGCTTGTTCATCAATATTTTGAGGTGATTCTGAATCTGAAGTGTTGCTTCCACATATTCCTGAATCGATTCTTCCACTGTCATAGTTCCTCTGAGATGTCTTCTTCTTTTGAGGTGCTTTCTTCTTTAGCTTCTTTCCCATTGTTCTATGGATCTCCTTTAAGCGATCAAGCTTCTACCAAAGGACCTGCTCTGATTCCAATTGTTGGAAATAATACTTGGGGGGGGGGGGGGGGGGGGTGAATCAGTATTATCAAGTCAAATAAATTTTCATTTTCATACTCAGAAATATATATACGCTACTTCAGTTAAGGGAACCCGCATGTACATGCAACTGTGTCTAATGCAACTAGCGTATATCCAGTAAACTTATGATACCATTAATCCATTAAATGTTGATCTTTAATTAATGCATTAGAACCATATGAACAGTAAACAGGTGTAGTAAAACAGAATAGATCATTACACACAAGAAGCACACATGTACACCATGATGTAAGGTGGAAACCCAATGTGGGTGAAAACCACCTGCTACAATTCGTCTCTATCTTCTTTTATTAAGAAACTTCCTTTTATAATATTTATGTACTAGTGCAGTCTTATACCAGTACGTAGGCTTCTACCTGAAGAAGGCTACAACTTTCTCTCGTTCTCTAGCTTCTCCTGGAAGGGAGCTACAACCCCCTTAGCTCTTGTACTAGTTGATGTACTAGTACGTAGGTGCTTGCCTAGAGAAGGCTACAACATTTTTTCTTCCTCCAGGTAGCACGTTTCATAAATTTTCGGACGGGATACTCATGTAACACAACATCATAATCTGAAGGCCACGTTTCATCCAATTTTCATATTGGACCCATCAACAACATTGAAGCTCAAAATCAATTACCACTGCGATACAACCAATCATCAATCTCTGAATCACCCAACACTGAATCACTAAAACCTGTCAATAGAAACATAGTCACCAGAACACAGAGTAGACCACAGAACTCTACAATAATAGCTAATTGTATCATAAAAAATCATGCATCAGAGTGCATACGCTAATTGGAAGAGTCGAGCAAGTGTGTATATGCAACTTCACCAAAGCGAACCAATGTATATGTCATCAAATACTTACTTATAACTTCGCTGCACTTCCCGACTTCAGAAATACCCATATCATTACATACAAAAGGATAGTACGTGTGTTAGCAACCAGATTTACTCAATCGGATCCCATAAAGGCAAGTCATTATAATCTTGATTCATTATTAGATCTCATCCATCAACATTGGAGCTCAACACAATCTAAATATGCAAAATACAAACACCAGTAAACAGTCACCAGAACTTAGAACTTTACATCAACTACCAGAACCACTTGTAACTTCAAATATCATAGTTCATATGGTATACACTACTTAGATGTATCTAACCTGTGTGTATATGCGCTTTTATCAAACTCAACCAGCGTATACATCTGTAAATATTCATTCATAATTTGCAGCTATTCCAGACTTGAGTTAGATCATAATATTTACAGAACATTACATGCGTCAGTATACAGATCTAGAATAAGCATGATCAAACCTTATAGAGATGATTCATTCCAAGCCATAAGATCCTGATCCATCATTAGTCCTTGTCCTCCATCAACCACTGGAATTCCTCCTTAGCTCAGATCAAGCAAAGCATCATAAACCCATAACCTGCATACTAGATCTCACACTTCATCAGATATTCAGGACTTTCTCAATACCTTTACCTAATGATCTTCTCTTCCTTTTATAGTCTTAGGCCTTACTCGATACCATGGTCCAAAAACACTTAGAACTAATACCTGGGGTCAATACCTTGGACCAAATACCATGGACCAATACCAAAATTCCAAGGTCCAAATACCATGGACCCAAAAACTTAGTTTACAATATGTACATGTTTTTCCGTGCATGAAAGTGCGTGTATATGCATACGCATCTTCTGCTCAATGAACCTATGTATATATGCATCTTGGTCAAGGTAAACCTATGTATAACTCTTTTTCTTTCATTCTGTGAACCTGAATTGTGATTTAATACTGTTAACCTGTAGTACTTTGATCTTCATCATCAAGGACAGCACCCATAATGTTAACTTGCTACACTATGAACTGTCATTTCCTTTGAATTTCCCTCCATCACGTCTGTTAACACAACTACCATGTATTAATGTCACATCTGATATCTCTTGTGAAGATTCATCTAGTTACCATGTATAAGTGAGTCGTTTTGCTACATGAAGGTTTCCATCAAGTAAAACACATTCATCATAATGCCAATAGACAATAGGTCTCATCACGAGTTGGCTTGTTCATGACTATCAACACTTGTGAATGGAATTGTCATATATGATCACCAAGCCATGAAAATGGTTTTTAGAGTTATTAATGGAACATGTCTTCTTTAAAATACTAAATTGGATACTGGCATTCCTTTGGGCTAAAAAGGTAACCCTGTCAAGGCTATGGATGCTTGTTGGCAGCAGTGGTTCTACCTGTGACAATGAGAGTTCATGCTTCTTTCTAAACATAATGCTAAACTTTCGTCTTTTAATTTATGCTATCATTAATTAATGGTTATTGTAAACATGATATTACTCTTATGATTTCTATAAGAGATGTTCAAAATGATTAAACTCTATTTTAATGGATTTAGCATCTCAATCTTAGCATTTTGATTTTATTTATCCTTGTTTCTTTTCCTTTTAGGATTTCATTAATAATAAACCAGAGATAAATGGTTCTTCCCAATGTGTCTCCATTGTTTTGATGAAAACACAACCCCCCGATGTTTCACTTTGTTCTTATTATGGGGACCCTTTATTTGAATCTTGGTCATGCCGCCTTCTAATTTTCTAAGTTTGGATTGCTTCAATGTGTTTGATATGTTTTTGTCTTCCTATAAAAACTCGTTTGATCTCATTTGGTTGTTTGATTTGCAAATTGTTCCTAAATGAAGATTGGACATTTTCACTACCTTGGCCTACTAAATGTATAAAATGTACATTATTTTTTTTTTTTTTATAAATTTTTTTGTTTGTAAATAATAAAAATTTTATTTCTAAATATTTATTTTTATTTTAATCAATTTTAACTAATTAAGAAAAATCCCAGAACAAGGTCTTCATTAATAGTGGCTATATAATTTAATTTTCCAAATAGTGGCTTTGGCTTATATTATAAAGTGAATGTGATCTTTTGATAAAGTGGCTGTGACATATCGGAACCTCAGAACTTATTGGTATCGGAGGAACTCCTAAGAATCCTCGATATCAAAGTTTGACCTATTTTATATAGGGGTTTAATAAAACAAATGACCAAAGTCTGATCCATTTTATAGAGGGGTTTAATAAAATAAATGATCAAAGTCTAAACCATATAAAAATTGAAATTATTAAGTGGTTTGAATTTTATATAACCTAATGTTTGACCATATTATAATATAGCTGACGGGAGGACCCACCTGCCACATAATTACTTCTGCTCCTGAGTATCGATGATTGGATATTTTCAACTCAGCAAGCTTTTAAAAAAACTTTGATATATGATTTTGATATTCCAATCTGCTGATATTGTGATATTCCGATCGCCGATATTGCAATATTCCAATCCACTAATCTTCGATAATCATCTCCCTCCGATCTCTAATCTCTAAGAATCATACCCCTCTGACTTCCGACTTCCAATATTCCACTCATCTCAGATATCTGGACCTGATACACTATTTAACAAGAGTTAAATAAGATATCACATTCGCTCCATATCATAGCCTCCCAATATCGAAATTTTTTGTTTGTTCCCATTGTTAAAAGATTCAATATCCATTTCTCTGATACCACCCAGCTCTTGCCACTTGTCACTTCTAGGGGTCGTTTTCATATTAATTAAAAAAACCACTTGATTTTTCTATTGGTTTTAGGCATAATTAAAGTTTGTTTTACGCCATGCCTAATTCTATTTTTTTTTATAACAGAGATTTTTGATTAAGGCCAGTACTGAAACAGATCCAGTCTATCACCAATGAAATTCCTCTGAATTTTAAATGGATATTGTAATAAAAGAAAGTTTTTTAATCGATTGTTCATCGCATGTAATTTCACCTATCGATTTGAAGCAAGCAGGAGACAATAAGTATCATCCCTATTTATGTAAACCAAATTGGAAAATCCGTTCCACTCACTCATCGGCATTTTTCCAGACCCCAATCAAAGAAATCCTTCTATTTTATTGTCTTGGAAATTACATTGACTATGGAAAGATTTGGAGAAATTGTTTTTATTTGTAAATCGTGTATAAAAAATGATCGTTGGGATGAGTTAGGGGGGATTCAAACCCAAGAGAAAAGATGCATAATAATACTAGAGCTTATATCCTATTTGTATAGAAGGAGTTAAGAGTCATTTGCACTATTGTAACGAGATCGGATCCATCTCTGGAGATATGGAATCTATATAGAGACAACAGAGGACCTGCACTATTGTAATTCTCTGATGTTTTATTTAATTGATTCATTTTTATAATAAGATTTATTTATGTAATCAGATGTAAAACACTATTGCTTTCTCTGTTATTGAAAATAAATTCTTTAGATTTCAATTTCATTATGGAGTATGAGTATGTATGTGGCTTTTCAGCCCTACTGTTGACTATTTACTGAAATTCTCATTTAGAATTTGGTCAAGCTATCTCACGGGGTTAATCAGAAATGAGATTAAAAACTGGAACTTTTATAAGGACATACCTTTATATCCTTGAGTTGCTAGATATCTAACAATTTAATCTTATAGATTTTTTTCTTTCCACTTGTCATGTATTTGAACTATTTTAGTATTGTGACATGAATCCTTTTGTTCTTATGCATATGTTGTATTAGGATTTTGATTTATTTACAGTTAAGTGTCTAGTAACTACTTATTAGGCATTTAGTTGTTCATAATTGTTTTAACAAGGATTAAATCTTTTGAACTATTTCCCTGGTCTAGTTCCTTCATTTTATTTCAATTCCTACATGCTTCTTTTCCCATCCTTTTAGATTTCTCCTGATTGAGAGAAGGACTAATTCTTCCTTTAGTCAATATAGGTCTAAGATTAGAAGCATCTTAGATTATACTTTGAATGTAGTTCTACTTTATGCATCCTAGAAGTCCCCTCATATAGGAGTAGTCTTTAGTTGGTTTGGTTGGGCCATAAAGTCAGCTTAAGGATCACCTTCTTGCCTGATCGACAAGGAGAGTCGATCTAATATCTCTTCTCTATTGGTAGGTGAAAGTCGTACTTTAAGCTAGTAGAGATAGAGAAAGGGTAACTGGACCCAATTGAACCAGTCAAAACCACCATTTCAATGGAAAAGGAATTGTTTTAAGTTCCCAATTGAGTCGTCTCCCTTAAAATGTTGAAAGGTCGTTTTTTCCAATCAATAGGGTATCTAGTGTTGAAAATAATACTGAGAAAGGGGGGGGGGGGGGGGGGGTGAATCAGTATTATCAGGATAAGAATTCTTTTTCAAAACAACTGATATACGCTACTTCAATTTAATAAACCTGCGTATGTACGCGATTATGCAGAAGGAAACCCGCGTATACAGAACATGCTTTTACTTTAATTAATCTTTCTGATGATGATTGTTAATCAGTGATGCAGAATCAAATAACAGTATCCAGAGACAGTAAAACAGAGCCGAAAGACAATCAGACACAAGAACACAAGATATAAGGTGGAAACCCAATGTGGGTGAAAATCACCTGCTGCAATTCGTCTCTATCTTCCTTTTAAATTAGAAAACTTCTTTTACAATGTACTGGTGCAGTCTTTTTACCAGTATGCAGGCTGCAACCTGCAGAGAGCTACAACTCTCTCTCGTTCTCCAGTTTCTCCTAGAAGGAAGCAACAACCCCCTTTAGCTTTTGCACTAGCCAAGATACTAGTACATAGGTGCTGCCCTACAGAAGGCTACAACCTTCTCTTTCTTCCAGGGACCACTTTTCATCAATTTTCAAACTGGATCCATGAACATCATACAATCATCAAGAGTTAACCAATCTCCTTTTCACCACCTAGATCTGAAACAAGTAGATACTTCTCTGACAGCTGTACACAGAACACTGTACCAGAAACCACAGAGTAGAAACCACAGAGCAGAAACAGAACCCAAAACACAGCAGCAATAAGCAGAAACAGCTAGATCACAACTTAAAGCATATACGCAATTTCAACCGTCTGCAAATTGCGTGCATACGCATCTGCGTATGGAACAACCTGCGTATACGCGTCTTTACTTCTCCAAAACGGCGTGTATACGCGCCTTCGCTTCACTGAACCTGCGTACAGATCTATAAGGGACAACACACTCTTCCAGATATTTAATCAGTAATTAACCCAGATTATCAGACTTATAGATCAGACAAGCGCCACATCAAGCAGATCAAAATCATACAGAGATACTATCATTTAGGATTAAAGATTATGACCCATGAATAGACCTTATCCTTCCTTTTGCGCTAAGGTTCCTCCTTCCTTCAGATCCAGATCTGCATCACCATCCAATATACCAGCTCTAGCACTTTATTAGATCTTCAATAATAATTCAGATGGTGATTTGTCACAAGATCTCCTTCCTCTTTTATAGTCCTAGGCCTTCCCCAATACCATGGTCCAAAACCATAACATTCCAATACCATGAACCCAAAACTATGGATCGACACAATTGACAAGACGCCATGGTCCAAAACATAGGTTCAAGTTCCAAGATCTAACTGCCATGGACCAAAAGAATGATCACCAACATATACGCGCTTTTGTAATGTATAACCCGCGTGTATACGCGTCTTAGTCTAGATGAACCTGCGTATATGTCTTTTTCTACTTTCTAAGGCCTGAACTGAGATCTGTTACCAAAGAAGGTTGCCATCAAGGACAACACCTGTGCCATAGCTCCAAACCTGTGCCATAATGCCAACAAAATCTGCCCTAGTTTTCTGCACTTTTCCGTAGACTTTCCTCTCTTTCCGTGAACAAAGCTGACCATCTTTCTCTCTTCTAATCATTCTTGGTGGACCCTAGTCACCTTAACACATCATCCTAGCCTTAAATTACCCTTTCCACTGCATTCCTACTTTCAAAACCTCCAAAACTGCTCTTGGCATCCTCTTGTAGACCTCATGTAGATCCCCTGCAGCCTCCTATACATTTTCCTGTAGGCCTATTTTTGAAGTCCAATTGCTAGAAAAGCCTCTAGAAGGCCACCTAAGACCTCCTACAACCCATCCAAACCGTCCTACATCTTCTCAAGTCCCAAAACTGCTCTCCATTGCCACCTAATCACTGCCACATTCAAAATCAAATAAATTACATGCATGACAATTTCCCATAAAAATCCAAAAAGATGTTTTTTGCTCATTTACTTCTATAAATAGCTTGAGTAGATGTTGTTTACTTCCTGAGTAGGTAATGGCATTCATTTCATGGTTTTTCATCTCTATTTGTGTAAAAATAGGATTAGTTGGTTAAGTAAGGTTTGCTAGGTTTACTTTACATTTCAGTCTTCTTTTCCTTTTTACAAGTGGAGTAGCCTCTGTAGAGTAAACTTTTCTTTCTTTCATCACATATAGAGCTTCTTCTGGAACCCATAGAAGTTGGCTTGAGCTCCTAGTGATCTTGCGCCAACTGACCAAGTGAAAACCTGCAGTGAGAACTAGTACTTGTGCATACAACACCGTCACTTCCAAGTTTGTTACGAACTACTGGGTTGATAAAAGTAAAGTAGGAAGCCCAGTAGTTACAACATTATTGCTACAATATTTGTGCTCACCATCTTTTTGGCGCCATTACCGGTGAAGTGTCAGAGTATTTTGTGATTACTACTTTCTTCTATTTCTCTATCGCAACATTTTGCTAAGTAGTTTCTTTCAGCAAAAGTAGAGTAGTTGTTTCCTTCAGTTTATGCATTTCCTTGCTTTCATTTTCAATTCTGCAATCTCTGTTTCAGCAAAAGTAGAATAGTCATTTCCTTGCTTTCAATTCTACATTTCATTTTCTTTCCTTTTTAGTTCTGCAATTTCATTTCAGCGACTTCATTTTAGAAAAAGTAGATTAGTCGTTTCCTTACTTTCATTTCTGCATTTCATTTGCTTTCTTTTTCAATTCTACAATTTCATTTTAGCAAGTTCATTTCAGTTAGTTGCAATTTGTTTGTTCAATCAATTTCAATTTTGTAGGTACAAGCAGTGAAAAAAAATAAAAACCAACCAAAAAGATTTCCTTTCATGCCTCGTAGGAATAGAGATAATTCAGGAAAATTCTTGCCTAACACCCCCACTACATCACATAGCCACCCTTCTCTCTTCTTCGGTGGTAGTGATCAACAAGAACCTTTAGGTGAACAACCAGAGATATTTGAAGAACCTATAGGGGAAGAAGAAGATGAAGACATCCCTCCTAAGACAATGGCTGAAAATAGAAATGCTAGGGGGAATGGAGAAAGAGTAGAGGGTACCTTTCCCATCCAAGAGACCAATGGAGACACCAAAATAAAGAACATAAGCCCTTTAGCCCTACCCCACTTCCATGGTTTGACCACAGAAGATCTCGACACCTTCTTGTTTGAGTTTGTTGTCATCTGTCGAACCTATGACTATGCAGAAGATGAGCAAAAGTGTTAACTATTTCCTTCTACTCTCAAGGATGCAACATTGCGCTGGTTCATGGGGTTCCCTGGCAATATCATCACAACTTGGGCTCAGATGCAGCAGGCCTTTAAAAACAAATACCAAGACTACTGTAGATCAAAAGATACCAAGGAAGAAATCTTCTGAATGACCATGGGAGGTGATGAATCCTTGGAAGATTATGAAGAGAGGTTCCATCTTAGTTACAAAAGGGCCAAGTGTACACTTGACCCTGAATCTCCAAAGTTGGTCCTGCTCAGGGGAATTCCAAAATACCTTCTGAACACCCTCCATTTACTAGCCAAAGTAGACATCTACCAACACCTTATGAGGACATAAAGTATGTCTTTATAAATCATTCTAGAGCAGCAAGAAAGAGTGGTAGGGGGAGTCAACCCATAGCCAATACCTCCTCATCCAATTCATCCATCAAAGGTGAACTTGGAAACATGCTGGAAGACTTTAAGAGTGAGATGATGCAGTATCTTGCCATGCAAATGGATACCTTTCATATCAAAAGGAAACAAGAGGAAGTAGAGAGGGCTTTGGCCATTTTTTGTCGTAGGTGCACCAGGTGGCATCCTAGGAACGAATGCCCATTGAACTCTATAGAGGTTTGTTCAATATGTGAAGAATATTATTCTACAAACAAGTTCCCTTCCTTTCTCAGACTTAAAGTTGTATACCAGGGAGCCGAAGGAGCCACTGAACCACTCTTTTTCATGAACCAGAGGAGACCGCATGGACCTAGACCATGCCAACAAGGGATGCAAGGGAAATCCCAGGCATACTACAACCCCAACCAAGTCACTCCCATACCTTCTTGGGGCCCTCCTTCTCATCTTTCCTGGTCGATGCCTCCTCCTTGGTCCTATCCATATCAGTATCATGCCCAACTAGCCGCTCATTCATTTCAATCCTATGCTTAGCCACAACCTTAATGGAATGCAACTCATCAAGGCTGGAGGCCCCAGTATAACTCTCGTCCTGCTCTTTTTCCTCCACCACCTTCTCAACCATAACCATTTCCTCCTGCTCCACTAAGGCAACCCCAATTGCTTGCCTAGCCGAACCCGAACCCGAACAACAGATAGGCTCAACAAGTATATAGTGGGGAACCATCATGCCCAACTTATGCTGTGGAGATTTAGGAGATTAACCTATGATCTGGGAATGTCCTCCCAGATATCCAGCATCCCCCTAAGGAGGTTGGGGAAGATAAAGAGGAAAGTGAACCTGAAGCAATTCCACCCTTTCCTGAGAGACTATCCAAGACAACACAGCCCACCCCAGAAGAAACTGAACTTCTGGGAGAATTGAAACAGTTATGTGTAAATCCGAGTACCTAATGTCCACATCAATGGCACCATGATCCCACACACCTTGATTGATATGCGAGCTTCATTAATGTGATGAAAAAGAACACCATGCTCAAACTTAACCTCCAGGGCTCCTTGAGGAAGACCATGACAGTATTGCAGCTAGCAGACCGCTCCACCGTGACCCCTGAAGGGTTTGTGGAAGATGTGATGGTCTCCATTGATTCTTGGGAGTACCCTACTAATTTCCTAGTTCTCCAACCAAAGGAAAAGCTCACTGGGTATCCTCTCATCCTAGGGAGACCCTGGTTGGCTACTGCTGATGCCTACATCAGCTGTCGAGCTAGGAACATGACCATTAAGAATGGGCATATGTCCAAATAGTTAAGCCTATACCCTCCTACCCAACCCTTGCTAGAACATGATCTACCTCTCTCGTTGGAGGAGGAGGATGAGGATGAAGTCTATTCTACACCGCTTTGTGCATTAGAAACTGACATGGGGGGGAAACCACAAAATGAGGATGATATCATTGAAAATTTAATTCAGAATCCACCCCCAATACCTTGCCATTAGAAGATATAGTGAAAGAAACCCAAAACAATACCTTAACTGATCTCTGTGTGGCTGAGCTAACCTCTCTCTATGTTAATAATATAGAGTTTGGCCCAGAAAGAACCTTGAAAATCAATTCATCCCTATCCACTTCCCAGGAGGAGTTGTGCAACTTATTGAGAAAACATTTAGATGCCTTCACCTGGAGTTATAAGGAGATGAAGGGAGTGCACACTTCAATATTTACTCATCATATATACATTAAGTAAGACTTAAAACCAGTCAGGCAGCTTCAAAGGAGGATGAATCCAGCCCTTAAAGACATTGTTATGGAAGAATTACAAAAATTATTTGATGCAGGATTCATCTACCCTATCTCTGATAGTGAATGGGTCTCTCCTTTGGTGCTAGTGCCAAAGAAAAATGGTAAGTGGAGAATATGTGTCGATTATCGGAAACTGAACAAGGCCACTAAAAAGGACCATTTTCATTTTCCTTTCATAGATCAAGTGTTGGATGGTCCGGTAGGAAAAAAAGTTTCTCCTTCCTAGATGGGATTAGCGGGTACAATCATATTCAAATCAGCTCGAAGGACCAAGATAAGACCACTTTCACTTGTCCTTGGGATACCTTTGCATATCAAGTCCTTCCTTTGGTTTATGTAATGCTCCAGGCACCTTCCAGAGGGTAGTATTGAGTATATTTTCTGACTTGGTTCATGATGCAGTGGAAATATATATGGATGATTTTACTCCTTATGGTTCTAACTTTCAGGAAGCTTTATCTAACTTAGGAAAAGTCTTGTACAAGTGTATTGAAATGAACCTGTCCATCATTCCAAAAAAATGTGAATTTTTTATGACTGAAGGGACCATGCTAGGTCATGTAATATCTCAACAAGGATTGCAGGTGGACCCCAACAAAATTGCCATTATCCAAAGGGTCCCACCTCCTCAAAAGGTGAGAGGTGTCTGAAGTTTCCTAGGCTTGGCTGGGTATTATAGAATATTCATTAAAGATTTCAGTAAGTTAGCCTCTCTGTTGTTTTGTCTTTTAGGAAAAGATGTCGAGATCATATGGACTGAAAATTGTCAAGAAGCCCTACATACCTTGAAAACAAAACTTGTGACTGCCCCAAATTTGAGAGGCCCAAACTGGGCCCTACCTTTCCACATTCACATAAATGCCTCGAACAAAGCAATAGGAGAAGCCTTAGGAAAAATTGATGAAAATTATCCTTATGCCATATACTTTATAAGTAAAAATTTGTCAAAGGCAGAGTCAAACTATACGGTAACTGAGAAGGAACGCCTAGCTGTAGTGCATTCCTTAAACAAATTCAGACATTACATCACAAGCTATTAAACCTTTGTACACACTGATCATGCTATAATTAGATATTTAATGAACAAACCAAATGTAAATACTCGCATTATTAGATGGTTGCTTTTACTGTAGCAGCTTGATTTGACCATTGTTGATAAGCCTGGTAAAGAAAATGTTGTTGCTGACTTTTTTCCTAGAGTAAATTTTCTTACAAATGAAGAAGGAATGGTGGAAGATCGAATGCTAGTTGAACACCTGTTTTCTATCTCAGTACTCTCTCCTTGGTTTGCTGATATATCAAACTACTTGGTTTCAGCACAGTTCCCACCACACTTGTCCTCAAAGGAGAAGAGCAAGATCGTGAGGAAAAGCAACCCTTTCACCTGGATTGGGGGCAATCTCTTCAAACTTGGCCCAAATCAAATCTTGAGAAGATCTGTTAGGGAGGAGGAAGTTTTTGACATTATCCTAACCTGTCATGACGGGCCTTGTGGAGGCCATTTTGTAGCAAAGAGGACTGCCTTCAAAATATTGCAAGCAGGCTACTATTGGCCCACTCTTCATCAAGATGTGAGGAGGTATACCAGCCAATGTGATTAGTGTCAAAGGATGGGGAAACCTACTCCAAAGGATGAGATGCCCATGCAACCTCGAGTGACCTTTGAGTCATTTGAGAAGTGGGGCATGGAATTTGTGGGTCCTATCAACCCTCCTTCAAAACATAAGCAATACATCATTTTGTGCACTGATTATCTAACAAAATGGGCAAAAATAAAAGCAATCAAAGCAGCAACAAAGGAAAAAGTAGTTGAGTTTTTGAGGGAAAACATATTCTATAAGTTCGGGTATCCAAGAGAAATGGTCACAGACCAAGGCAGTCAGTTCACTTCTAATTTGATTGAAGACCTACTCACACATCATAAAATCAAGCACAGGACTTCCACCCCTTACCATCCACAATCCAATGGGTAGGTGGAAGTCACTAGTAGAGCTTTGGAAGGAATTCTGACCAAGGTAGTGAGCAGCAGCAGAAAAGATTGGGCAGATAGACTAGTTGAGGCCACCTGGGCCTACAACACAACATGGAAGACCACCACAGGGTTCAAACCCTATGAATTGGTCTATGGGAAGAAGGCTTTGCTTTCAATAGAATTTGAATACAATACACTAAGAATGGCAGCTCAACTAGACCTAGACCTCAGCCATGAACAGAGGGAAAGACTACTCCAGCTCAATGGATTGGATGAACAATGATTGCAGACCCTTCTCCACACAAAGGTAGTTCAGCTTTAGAGGAAGATATGGCATGAAAAAAATATCAAGGAGAAGAATTTCCAAGAGGGAGATTGGGCACTACTCTATCACTCAAGGTTTAAAGACTTCAAAGGAAAACTGATGACAAGATGGCTGGGACCGTACACTGTCGAAAAATGCAATGAAAATGGTTCAGTTCTAATTAGAACCATTGATGAGGAAGCCATGCCCATTCTTTTCAATGGACATAGGTTGAATATTTACAACAAGCCCCTCTCCAAGTGGGAGTTCATTGAAGATATAAATAAGACAGTGATGGTAGTGGAGTAGGTCATCGCCTCCACTTCACCCACTCACTGAAGAAGCAGAAAAAGGAAAAAAAGAAAAAAAAAAGTAAAAAGTAAAATTAATAAGGACTCAAGTGAAAACCTCAATGAGGCAATTGAGTGCCATCATTGGGTTTAAAACCTCTTTTGAGGCTGCCCAATGATGAAAAAAACAAAAAACAATAAAGAGAATAAGATCCCTGGGTGAAAACCTACCTTGAAGGTGCCCAGGGTAGGCATAGTTGTCTTTCAAAAAAAAGGAGAAGAAAAAAATAGAGAAAAGAAGGAAAAGAGAATTGACTTTTGATGTGCATTGCAGGTTACAGGTGGACCACAGGGAGCAAGACAAGATGCCACATATCCTATTTCATCTCCCCTACACTCTTCTCCATCATTTTTGACCTTTCTTCCACCCCATTTTGTTTTTTTGGAAATTGTGTGTTCTATAGGAGGCCCTATGTGTTCTACAGGAGGTTCTTGTAGAAATCACAGAGAGCCAGAAATGGCTCCAAAAAGCAATTTGAGGGGATGGGAGATTTCATGAAGAGCGTGTAGACCCTCCTATATCTATCCATCCTCCTTGCCATCCATCTCATGCCTGCACCACCTCATCATCATCATTTTTTTCCCTTCCTATCAAAAAACACAGGAACCAGTTTTTAGAAAAAAAGACAAAAAATAAAGGGAGAAGCACCTCCAAATCTCACCTGCAACATACCAAGTACCTCTCCATCTCCATCAGAATCTCTGCATCATCCTCATAGCTCTCAGCACAAAAATCAGCTAAAAATTTTAAAGGGAGAAGCAACTACAGGAGCTCCTGTAGGAATTCCTGTAGCAGCTGATCCCATTAAAACCAATCCACAACAGCAAAAGAAGTGCAGCCATGGGATTGAAGGGAACATCTGAAGCTAGATCTAGCTATAGGATACCTGCACAATGCAAATAAGCCACACATTAGGAAGTAGAAATCATAACAGCAGAGGAGATATATGCATCAACAACTGAAATACGACCATGTATCAGCAAAAGGAACCAAAATGCCTCACAACATGTACATTCGACTCGCAAGTGAGTGACTAACCCTCTCCTATATTGCATCTGTGTAATTGGAAAATATGCATAAGAAAATGAGATGGTTAGGTTTGAATGAGAAAAGGTGGCTAGTTAACTAGCCACCCTCATCCAGTTGACCGTGTTCATCTGGAGATGCCACCACACATGTGCCTAGTCAACTCAGAGAAAAATCTAAAGGACGGGTAGTGGAGTGCTTGCAAAATCTGATGCAATGATGGGAAGTGATTTTGGGAAAGATCAATGTTGGCAGGGTAGTGGGGACCAACGGTCTAAATATGGCAACGTACCTTTTTTCCAGCTCACCCCATCACAGAAATATCTCAAAGAAGAAATAAGTACTCCTCCGCGAAACTCCTTCACCACCTTTTATTCCATTTCATCCTCATCCACTTAGATGTAGCAAGCTCTTTTCCACCCCCATAGCCTCGAAAACATCATTCTCCATCAATTCCATCCATCCTCCTGATATCAGCGTTCTACAAGAGCACTTATAGGTTCTACAGGAGCACCTACAGGCAGTTCTACAAGAGGGGCAGTACATTATTTTTAAGGAGAAAACATGGGGTTTTTGCTCGATTTCTAGCTAGAGGAGGTAGGTTCTATGCATACCCACCTTGATTATCAATATGTGCAATGAATGATATAATTTTAAGGAGCAATTGAATCCATAAAAGAAGAGGAATTACATAAGAATTTTCTGTTTGTTTTCTTTAAAAAAAAACACTATGTTTCCTCTGTTTTCTTGTTTCTTCAAAATTCTTGTCTCCATCTCTACCTTGGGTATTCAAAAGGGGTATAAGCACAATGGCAGCGTGATTCATGAGGAAGGATCCCACCAATTTATCCAAGATCAATGAACATATCGAAGTAGTAGCAATTTTTACCACAGCAAATTGGATGCCATTTTTTGAGAAATTTCGAGGGTTTAATTAAGAAGTGGTTCAGGAGTTTGCCCTTTCTTTAGTCCCTCACTCAAGGACCTATGCCACTGTTACTTTGAGAGATCTCTCCATGGAAATAACCCCAAAATTTATCAGTAGGGTCACCACCCTTCCTCTTGGATTACCTTGGAGCAAAGACGAAAAGCCAATTGGACAGTTTGCCAAGAAAAACTTCTTCCAAAACAATGAACATCATGTAGAAGACAGAAATGGCATTAGAAAGACAAGCATACCTTTCCCTTCGGATGAGGTCAGTTACCAGATTATCAAATATATTTCCTTTGAAGGGAGGTATAGCATAGTTTATGGGTATCATTTTAGACTTCTCCATGAGCTGAGATATGGCATGGACACTCCAACACCCCAGAAACTTAGCATCCCCTATTTTATCCCGCAATCACTCATAGACTCCAGCATTAAGTTGAAGGCAGGAGGTCCAAATCAGTTGGCTCACCATGGGTTAATTAAACTATTGGTGGAAGAAGCCCTCCACACCTTCACAATCCCCATAGCATGGGAAATCTTCTGAAACATGACAACAGAAGATGATGTAAAGGCCCTCACATATGATCTCAGTCCTTTTGATAGTGAGGGAGGAAAATGAGGAACAAACAGAGGAGGAAGACACCAAAACAGAGCAGGAGGAAACCAAGACAGAGGAGGAAGAAACCAAAAAATAAAAAAAGGAAACAAAACTAGTAGAGATAGAGAAGAAGACAAAAGGAGAGGAAAAAGGGACAGAAAAGACAGAAGGGTCTCCTAAGACCCTAGAAAGGGAGGCAGCAACTACTCTTGCTGCCCTCAGCACCCCAATTAAACCCAAACGAAAGAGGAAGAGGTAGACCTCAATGTATTTCAGGGCACGAAAGAGCACAAGGATCAACCAAGGGAAGCCCCAGTCTTCTTCTAAAGTTCCCATTGTAATTGAAGATTCAACCAATGTCAAATGGGACTCCCAGATCTTCCAACTGGAATGAGAGAGTGCAACTACATGACTTAAAAATGGTTTTATAGGAGGCACAAATTGTTCTATAGGAGCCCCTGTCAAGACTACAAGAGATCGAAAAACTTGAACAAAGACTAGAAGGATATTCATAGGGAAGGAGAAAGCAACAGAGACTCAATAACCTGACCCCCAACCTAGTTTGTGCTCTTACTACAATCTTCTTGATGGGGGGGAAATAATTCTACAGAAATTTGTAATCCCACTTTTCTTTGAGTTGGAGAAAGAGAGAATAAGGAGCCATATGTGGATGAAAATCGCCAAATCCAAGGGAGTAGATGATATTGGCCACATGGAGAACAATCTTATAGAAATGGGCAGGGAGTTAAGTGTTGTAAGACATAGAGAGGCGATCACAAGAAAATACTTGAAAACAAAAAATGCATTACTTAGAGGACATCTGCAACAAAGGGAGACACAACTAGCATGCATGTCCAGCTAGTCTATGGAGGCATTGCAGTATAGAACACCAACAAAATTATATGGATTATATCCCAAGGACCAATGGTTGTAGTTTTAGATAAAGACTTTGGCACAGAGAGGCACAATGCGTTTCCAAGATTATAGATAGTTTATGGATCTATGTGACAAAAGTTCAACAGAAGATAAGGAAAAAATAGCAGAGTTCTATTTGCATAACATGGCCCTCACCAATATGAATGTGTGAGACCCAAATGCTAGGCTTGGGGACCTAAAACTAATGGCCATGGCATCATGGTTGAATCATGAGGAATTAAGGGCAGCAAAGATAAGGAAGTTGATGACAAAGGAGAAGAATTAGCCCTTGATGATCAGTGCTGAACCATCAGACCCCATGGCTCTCATCAGCACACACCAATTGATTGCAAATAATCCCCAAATTGCCCCTAAGTATATCAATGATCACGCTCAGGCCATTGCACATTTTTAGGACATGGAAAGGTTACTTGGGGAAGACTGTATTCATGCTTGTATGAGGAGGAGGAACACCCTACCACATAGTTTACAAATCAATGAGTATCACTCCCCATCAAGGATGAAAGAAGCATTAAGGAGAGTGCCACTATACAAGATCTCTATGCAGAATTTGAAGGTCAATTGGATTGGCCTCAAATTGAGTCTCCCACTACTGCTAGGCCTGCCAGAAGGTAGAAAAGAGTAAGAAGAAAAACAACAGTGGGAAGAGGGGGATAGAAAGGCAGGATTCCATGACAAAGAAGAGGACCTCACATCAGAAGCATGGGATTTCAGGGAGGCCATTAGGGCCATCAAAGACGAGGAGATGGATTGAGTTTCTTAGAGGATGAGCAACACCTTCAGTAGGGGGTGATGATGAGCCCCATAAATGGGTAATTATATGGGCTCATTTTTCCTCCTAAAATATTTTAAACAACCATTCTCTTAGCTTATTGCATGTGTTTTGATTATATTTATGCTTATGGAGTGAGTTGGGTTGGTCATTATGCCATGGAATCTAATATGTGTTTAATGCAGATTTTTGTTCAATTTTGGAGATAAAGCCAAAGATTTAATGGACAATTGGCAAAAATAATTTGAAGTAGACAAGGGAGAGGATTTATAGGAGGGTATCCCCCTCATTTATGAATCCCCACTTTGCATTCTTCATCATGCAGCTCGGAGCACAAACAACCACATCAATGCACTAGGAGGTAGCTGAGCAAGTGGAGGATAACTTCTATTTATCTCAATTTTTGGGAGCCAAGCCTCCCTGATTTTAAGTAATCTATTGGGAGATTTAGTTGTATAAGTAGAGAGGCCTAGGGCCTCATTAGAAAGTTAGTCAAATTTTCAAATTTTTGTTGCAGCTTTGCTCTGCTCAACTTCGAGCTCACTTTTGTTGATAGTTTCATGCAATCCTATAATTATTTTGATAATAAAGATGAAGTCCTTTTCGAGCTAGCACTGAGTTACCTTAGAGGGCTAAAGCTCTTGGGTTAGGGCCCAATCCAAGCATCCAAGCTCCTCCTGTTTGTATTTATATGCTTTGCTTCAGTTTATGAATTAGTTGTTGTTAGAAGAATTTCTTTCTTAGTTAAGAATAGGTTGCTTTTGGTGATTTAGAAGGTTGTTTCCATTTGATTTTTCTATAGCAGGTTGAACAGTGATAGAAAGAAGATACAAAAATGCTATCAACAGAGCCTTGGGACCATGAATTGAGGCCAAGACCCTCTTGCTGCCACAAAAAACGCAAATTTGCCTTTTCCATAGGATTTCTAGTGTTGCAATTTGTTTAAAGGTTAATTATTTTCTTTAGATCTCTTTCACCATTCTCATTTATGTCTTGCAATAAGTTTCCTTCCATGCTTTCTCTCATTATAGCATTTTTCAGCATTTCTTTCCATAGCTCATAATCTTGATTAGCTTGATGCAAAATTCTGTTTTTGATGTACTTAATTTCCTTGCTTGCGTAATCTCATTGTTTGATTTTCAGTTCTCTGGCAACAAATATCTTCTAACAACAAGTTATCCAATTAGCCATCACAATCTCTTGTTGATCTATGCCTCACAGGTCGCCCATAGTTCATCTCAAATCTGCCCTAGTTTTCTGCACTTTTCCGTAGACTTTCCTCTCTTTCCGTGAACAAATATGACCATATTTCTCTCTCCTAATAATTCTTAGTGGACCCTAAACACCTTAACACATCATCCTAGCCTTTAGCTACCCTTCCACCCACTTCCCTACCTTCAAAACCTCCAAAACTACTCTCAGCATCCTCCTGTAGACCTCTTGTAGATCCCCTGCAGCCTCCTGAAGATTTTCCTGTAGGCTTCTTTTTGAAGTCTGATTACTAGAAAGGCCTCCAGAAGGCCACCTGAGACCTCCTAGGACCCATCCACACCATATTACATCTTCTCAAGTCCCAAATACGCCCTCCATCAGCACCTAATCACTGCCACATTCACAATCAAGTAAATTACATGCATGACAATTTCCCATAAAAATACTTAAAAATTCAAAATGATGTTTTTTGCTCATTTACTTCTAGAAATATCTTGAGTAGATGTTGTTTACTTCTTGAGTAGGTAATGGAATTCATTTCATGGTTTTTCATCTCTCTTTCTGCAAAAGTAAGATTAGCTGGTTAAGTAGGGTTTGTTAGGTTTACTTTACATTTCAGTCTTCTTTTCCTTTCTACAAGTAGAATAGCCTCTGTAGAGTAAGATTTCCTTTCTTTCATCACATATAGAGCTTCTTTTGGAATCCATAGAATTTATCTTGAGCTCCTAGTGAGCTTGTGCCAGCTGACCAAGTGACAGCCTATAGTAAGAACTAGTACTTGTGCATACAACAGCATTGCTTCCAAGTTTGTTACGAACCACTGGGTTGATAAAAGTGAAGTAGGAAGCCCAAGAGTCGCAGCATTATTGCTACAATACTGGTGCTCACCATTCTTCATGGCTTCCATGAGAGACAAATCGACACTTTTTCCTGCTATCATCATGGGGCCCTTTCCCTTACAGGGAAGCCGAGAGATTTTGTGGATGAGATTCGTCGTGATGGGAATAGGCTCCTCCAGCCATAAGTACCCGATGAACACTAGGAAAAGTAACTGCCTGATGATGAAAATAGTGATGGGCGTGTGGTGAAACTATGGAATCCATAGTAGATGAAGCAATTATGCCTTCTCCACACCACACAACCATTTTCGTGTCTCTAATGTTGTGACTAGCCCCTCCGTGCTCTGCTTCATAAGGCTCTCCGACTCTAAGTGTGAGAAATTCTCATTGTCCACGAGGTCCCAATATTTCAACTTCATTATGGGCACACGGCCCAGGTGCGAGCCCTCAAACAAAATTCCATTAGGGAGGAGCGGGGTCTAGAGTGTGCTCTTGGTGGCATCCATATCCTTTGGTATCTTAGCTTTCCCTTTTTGTGGAGGGATGTACTTAGGCAATTTTGCAAAAGAGTGCACTGGTGGGATATCCTCTTCTATGTCCTATACTTCCTCTATCTCATTGACGAGAGCCTATAGGTCCTCCTCTTCGTAATCTATCCCAATGGTGACAGCCTTGCTCTTTTCTTCCATTAAGAGCTTAACGAAACACGGATTCTGCTGGGACATGCGGACTAGTCTCGCTGCCTACTTATCTTTTTTTGGCCTCTGTGTCTGAGGTGACTTTGAGATTTCTAGCTCAGCCCCAGTATCTTCGGGAACCTCGTGTACCGTGGCGTTCTACACGGTCCTGTTGGTGGTTCCTTCTACAAATCCCAAACCTCTTTTGGTAGCCGCCATCTTGGTTGAACTATCTGTGGTCATTTGTGAACTTCGGGGCTCGACTATCACTCAGCGCTCAACACTCTATGCTCTAATCAACTGCTCAAATCTCAAGTGAACAAGTGTTGTCTTATGGCTAGCCCCTGGAGTTTTATAGCGCCTCTTGAATTCAAATTAAAATGTTCCCCCCAATTCTGGGCCATCAATGCTTTCTTGGCAACAAATTGTCCCAAATCTTGCCCTTAATTCATGTCTTAAATTCCCACTACTTGTTCCCTTTCGCCTTAAATCGGACATCCTGTCATGAACAGTGACACCAACAGTCACTTCCCGGCCTAGCCACACAGTAGCGCAACCCCTCGTGTGCGAGCGTGAACCTTGTGACATGCAGATTTTGCGTGCACCTCCCTTATTACGCAGCTGCCAAATAGACTCTTTTATAGTCCGACACTCTCTTTCAACTGTCTGGAGCGCTGAGACTATGCTTCATCCAGCTAGTCAGGTGGTTGCACCACTTGTGTGAGGCTTCAACTCACCTTCCAATATAGTCTATGAAAAATCCTCAATTTCCCTCGTGACAGCTGTCATCGTGCATTCTATCGTATATAGTGCACTCCCCTAATTACCACATTTGATGATATGTGGTCGTAGCCATGGTAGCAGAGTCATAAATTCTCAGCAACAATCTTCTAATTCAATGGTATGATCATCCACACCTTGCATTGTCATCCTTGGTTTATCGATGAGACATGCTTGCTCAATCTCATTTTCTAGCCTCTTGATCTCGGTGTCCATCAAAATGTTTTTCTTCCTTAGTCATACCCAACATTTTTTGAGTTCGCGAAGTCTAAGGTTCCCTCACCGAATGGCTTCTAGAATCTTTGTGTGCTCAACCTCGTGTAGCTGTGTGATTTCTTCATCCTGGTATTCGATCACTGTCACAACTATAAGAGCTCTTACGGGTAAACTCCTCTTTGCATTTTCTTTAGAAATTATGTTTTCTACTCTGTTCCGCACTTTTGGAATCGTTTCCATGGTCAGGATTTTACACATGATCTTATAGGCCCATCAAACCACTAGTACGCGCATGTCCCAATCAGTGCATCTCACCTGGTGAACCATGTTCAGTACTTCGCACACCCTCTCGAATGGCTCTTCGTGGATAGTTGGTAGCACGTGTCGCCTTTCCTGCTGTTGCATTTTGTTCTGATTCTTTATTCTGGGAGTGGTGTGTACTTGTGTGGGTGCACAACATATGTTCATACCCATCGGAAAAGGTGGGTGCACAAGTTGTTCTGCCCCTACTGACTGGCTCTCTTTCTGAGCTATGGTTTTCCAAAGTGTAGGCACATCATCCTTCTACATCTGCACCAATCCTCAAAGCCTCTTTGATGTGTACCCCACCATCGTGTTGGTGTTGCATGCAGCGCCCACTTCAAAGCATCGGATCGCTACTGTTTTGGTACTGCACTTTCAAATTTTCTCAGGAATTCATCCATCACTATCAACCATTCATATGTTGGTAGCTCCCTTGCCTCTGTTGTCATGCAATGCAGTGTCCTAACCATAATGTTGCAATCAAGCATTGTTACTTCATGCAGCCAATTTTGCCATTGCTCTACTTCTTTGTCTGAATCTGAAGTGTAGGAGCTTTCACATTCCCACGAAATTCTTCCATCTGCAGTTGGATTCACCCAATCCTATTCTCATGCAGTTATCTTTTAAATACAATTGAGATCATCATCACTATCATCGGCACACATTGGTTTAGTGTATCGCACTCCTTCGGCTGGATCTAGCGGTACTACTATGCGTAGTGACTTTTTCTCAAAGATCATTTTACGCTTCTTTAGATTTATGACTCCATTCATATCAGTGGCCCAGTTTATTCCTAGTAGCACGGGATAGGGATTACTATCATTAACAATCTCTACCACTTCAAAATCTTCCTACGCGTTCACACCTTCAATATCTATTGTTACCCCTTGCAATCTTCCCATGGGCAAAATCTTCTGTTGGTTCGCCATTCGTAACTGAATAGGAGACCACTGTAGCATGGTTCTGCCCATGTGTTCCCATGTTTGGCTTGGCAGTACATTCACGTCCGATCTGAGATCCAGGATTACTTGATCCATTTCATATTTGTCGATTTGTGTAGTCAACCTCATTTCCCTTCTTGAGCCCAATGCATGCTTTCCAAGTTTCTGGACCACGCACGGTTCTCCTAACTCCGCACACATAGTGATAAGTTCCTGTAGTCCTTTTACTACCTTGCTGTCATGCAATAGTTTCTTGCATGTCTCCAGAAAGGTAGTGAGCATTGAAGGATCTATCCCTGGTTCTATTTGATCTTTACTACCTAAAGTGGAGGCCTCCGTGAAGCTCTTCTTAGCTTCTATGAATGTCTCCTTTGCATGTTCTAAATCAAATTCAGGTTCCTTTGTAGGGGCCTTGCAAACCCATGCACTTTCTTCTGACTGTTTCCCTTTATCATCACCAGTGGTCACATCACTCCTGAGCATCATGTTTACATTCTGGTCTTCTTCGCGCGGCTCAGACCTCATCATCTGCAAATTCTGAGTTGGAGGGGGATGGAGTACCCGTTTTTCGCACATCCTCGCTCTCAACGAAGGGCAGTCTTCTGCCTCAGGATCAAACTGAGTACAATACAAACATGATGTCCTTGTCAAGTTTTTACAATCGTGGGCACAGTGTCCTGGCCCTCCACAATTGTAACAAATTAGTTTCCCATGACCCCTTCCTGGTCTCATTCCACCTCGACCTCCACCGCACCCGTGAAATCCAGTGCGTGCCATCCCTACATTTGGGTCGAGGGCTCACATTTTAGTCTACACCTTATAGGCAGGAGTCCGATCCATAATTAGTTCATAGCTTCTGCAAGTGCGTTCATCATGGCCTACCGAGCTACAGAAATTACAAAATAATCGTTGGGGCGTCTGCGTATACTTCTGTAATAGATGACAATTATCCGTAGTGTGATTTCCTCCTATTTGACAGATCATGCACCATAATACAGGTGTCACACTTAGTCTTGCATGTGCCTCAGGTATTAACAGCATCGACCCTCCTCCTACCAAGTAATTTGTGAACATTGGACAATGGTCCTTATCATGCCCATGGCCTTTGCATTTTATGCACCATACCTCCTTGCGTGCCTCTAACTGAGGTGTCCTATCCTATTTCAAAGTCTGCATCTCCAAACATAGATTCTATAGTTGCATGTGGATCTTTTGGACTCCCAATCCAGGATCTTGTATAGAGGTCTCATGCAATCTCATTGCCATCTCCAAAGCTTCGGACTGGGTGGAAAGTTTTTGCTGTGATAGTGTCGTCCTTAAGTGTGGTGTTAGTGATGCTACAAACCATGCATGGTGTTGTCCATCCGTCAAAGTCATATTGGCTTCGTGAATCATACCCTTCATTCTTTGGTCCAGATCCTAGGGGGTCTCACCAGGGAGCATCACAATCTCCTTAAACCTGATAATTGATTGTGTCTCCAACTTTGGCCTCTTGAATTCCCTGTTCAGCGCAGTTTGGATTTCTGCAATTCCTATGTTTGGATGATCATTAAAATGATTGATGTACCATGTTAATGCACAATCCTGCAATGCACTAACTAGTGTAGCCTTTTTTATATTGTCATCCATGACTCCTTATGCTTCCCATACTGTCCTTACCATGAACTAGAATTTGTCCAGGTCTTCATTCCCTACTTCTCAGAATACCGGTAGTTTGACCCACTCACCATATTGAACTATGGTGGTGGCGGGGTGGGGTGGTTGGGGATGGAGGTGAGGGAGGGTGAAGCAGGAGGCAGTGTGGGTGGAGGTGGTAAACGCAGAATGTGTTGCCTTATCAGACTAACCGCGCTTCTCAGAGAAACTTTCACAAGCTCCTCCTCGATTTCCTGTGAGGGGGAAATTAAGGGACTGGTTTCCAGTTCTTCACTAACTCTATTTCTGTAGATCTTCCCACTTTGCGTTGTCCCAAACATTAATTTATTCGCATAACCCGCTTTTCACACAATATCATCTTAATCCAAGTGTTCAAAGATTTAATATACTTACCTTGTGGTCCCTTGAGGAAATGTCGCTATGCCTCACTATAGCTGATGGTTGTGTCTACTGTGAAATCAGTGATAAATCCTCCTACAATTAGGTCAAGCCAATTGTCCGCAGCTCGCGTGATCTTTTCTCCTGACGCTTCTAGTCTGCGCACTAATTCCGAAGTCCACACAATTGGTTTGTCAAGCCTACACCTTCCTTGACAATTTTCTAGCTTCGTGATCCACTCATACAGCTCAAAAGGAAAGGATGCAAAGAAAATTTCATCAATTTCCATATACAAGTAGCGTTCCAACCACCGTTCCTTAGATATTAACATATTTCTATTTTCCTATGCTGCGAACTCATGAATCTTCTTGTCCAACCACTCTTCAATTTATTTCTTTGTGGGATGCTAGTGTCATGACATCAAACAGCCCTTATGCAAATCCTAGTCCTCGCAAAAGAACCATTTGTTGGCTTATATGGGCCTGACCCAGGTTCAGAGATGATTTAGCCAAAAAAATTTAGGTACTAATGGCCCTTTTAGCAACAGTCTGCAGAGCACGAACTGAGGTCTCACCTAAAATAGTATGGGAGGGTGCTAGAACTAGGTTTCCACACCCTATGGATGTTTGATGAGCTTTTGGTGGTCCACAGTTTGGCCCTGCACGCACGTCGCTATGCACTTCTATTAGTCCCTCACAACATGTGATGTTGCCTTTGTGTGTCCCTAACCGGTGTGTGATTCATATTATACCCAAGTTCCTTGCTTTTTAATCTATTATTTCTCAATTACTTAACTTATCTGTGTAAGATTAGTGATAATTAACAGTATATCTAGCAATCATATAAGTGCACGTGATAAACAAAACAGTATAAGTGTAAAGAAAGCAATACACAAGTAGATGCGTAGAAATTGGAATCAACTTCTATTTATTATTCTCTGTTCAAGATTACAAACTCGACACTGGCCTGCACACTTAGCTGTAGCGATCCACGCACTCAGCTACGGACTCTACTAGGCCTCTGTGCACTTAGCTATAGAGCCTCTTCCTACCACTACGACCCAATACCTTAGACTCTTACTTTATTCTCAAACCATTTGTATATATTTCTCCAATTCCTTATCTTTATCACTTAGAGCCTCACTCTATCTACACAATCTCATGGTCCGCAAACCATGGGTAGGCTAACATGACATTACATTACATTACAATACTTAGGGCAGACAACCCTATGACTCAACCTATACTTCATGCTCCGCGCCCACAATTCGCAAAGTCTTACAATACATTTGACCAAAACTTGGGCTTTGAGCCCCAAAACATGCTGTGGGGGGATTCCATGCCCAACAGAGGGTCTAAATACTTCAGAAAAATTACCTACCCCAACATTAAGTCGAAAAATTATCCAATTACATTAATGGTAGGGGTGTCCCTTTTTCACCTTCTTGGATGCTTGAAACACTTCTCTTTAATCATCTTGTTGTAAATGGGTACATATTTAATAGCTTGGAGAAGTGGGATTTTGACACAGATTTTTCAACTCACCTAGAAGTTCAGTCTCTTCTGGGGTATGCTAGACTAGATGGGTTAATATTTGATGAAAGGGTGGTGGATTTACTCTATGCATACTTTCCTCTCTTTCCTCCTCACTCTCCCTAAGTGGAGATGGAGGATGGTTATCTAGGAGCACTTTCCTGGAGCTAAGTTTAATTTCATGAATTTCCACAGCATAATTAGGGTAGAATGTCTCTCCTCTATAGACCTGTTGTGCATGTTTTTTGTTCGGGTTTAGGCTTGGTTGGGCAGACATCTCAGGTTGCTTAGGTGGAGCAAGGTGTAAAATATGTGGTTGAGATGGAGGTGAAGGACATGAATCTAGAGCGTTGTTGTATGTGGGCCTCCACCCCTGGGGTGGTACATTCCACTGAGGTTGTGGAGGATTATATGGCTGAAATGGTTGGTTAGCTGACTAGAAATGGTATTGGGGTGCAAAAGACCAGGGAGAAGGTGTAGACAATGAGGTATGAAGAGGGGGACACCAAGAGGGAATGGATGTGTTTTGATTAGGGTGGTAATATGAATAGGATGACCCTTGCATCCCCTAATGGTATGGTCGAGGCCCATGAGACCTCCTTTGATTTATGTAGTAGAGTCATTCATTCAACCTTTAGTTCCCTGATACACAGCTTTTAGTATAGGCAGAGAAGGGCACTTGCCTGTGGAGTGGTTTTCCTCACAGAACAAGAAAATTTCTATAAGGTTCAATGGAAATTCATTCCTAGGGTGCCTCCTTGTGAATCTAGGGTAGAATATGGCTAATTCTCTCTCTGCTTCCTCCTGCGTCCTCTTGATTTGCATAGTGTCCATCTACAGGGCAAGGGTTTGCAACATTTCACTCTTAAACTCTTCCAACATGTTCCCAATTTCACTTTTTATAGATGTGTTGGAAGAGGATGAGATGACCACTAGTTGACTAACCCTACCCCTTTTTCTAGCTACCCTAGAATGATTCTTGAAAACAGTCTTGATATCAACATAGGGTAGCTAGTAGATGTCCTCTCCTGATAGTAGGTTTAAGGTTTCTGGTAGATCTTCCCTGATCCCCTTGAGAAGGAATAACATAAGTGACTCAGGATCAAGTGTGCACCTAGCCCTTTTATAGTTGAGCTGGAATCTTTCCTCATAATCCTCTAAGTACTTATCATGCCCTAAGGTCATTCTAAAAATTTCCTCTTTGGCATATTTGAACCTACAGTAGTCCCTATACTTGTTGTTGAAATCTTGTTTCATCTAAGCACAGGTGGTGATCTATCCCAAGGCAAAACACATGAACCAACATAGGGATGCATCCTTGAGAGTTGATAGGAATAATTTCAACTTTTGATCATTAGAGGTGTAATAATAAGGTCCGCATATGACAGCAAATTCGAGCAAAAAGGTATTTGGATCTTCTGAGGTTAGGCCATGGAATTAAGGAAGAGCAGAGGGGCTTATGTTTTTCATATCAGCATCCCCATTAGTTTCTTTAATGGGAAAATCACCCTCAATTCTTTCCCTATCTCCCCTTTCATTTCTATTTTCAGCCATTATGTTAGTAGGAATGGTTTCTTCTTCTTCCCCTATAGGCTCTTCAAAAATATTTGGTTGTTCGCCTAAGGGGTCCTTTAATTCACATCCACTAAAGAAGAGGGAAGGTTGGATGTTTTAAGTGGTCAGGATATTTGGTAGAAATTTTCCTAAGTTATCTCTATTCCTACGAGGCATGAAATGAGTGCTTTTGTTTTGTTTTTCAAGCTTTAAGATTGATAGAAAAATTGAAAAGACAAGCTAAATTGAAACTAAAATAACTGCTGAATGGAATCAATTGCAAAATGGAAAGGAAACAAAACCAACTTACAACTACTTTGCAAAAAGGAACTATTAGCATAATGAAAGAGATAAAAAATGGAAGAAAGAATGCAAAAATCACATCTAGTTAGACACCTCCCCGACAACAATGACAAAAAGTGATGAGCACCAGTATTATAGCAAGGATGCTACAACGTCTGGGGCTACCAACTTTACATCATCAACGCGGGGCTCATACAAACTTGGAGGTGACAATGTTGTATACACAAATAGATATAATGGTTCCACCCTTTTTCACTACTGAGCTAGGGTGATAGACCACTAGGGTTTCTAAAACCAGGCTTCTATTGATTAGAAGAAGTCTGATTACCAACTTAGAGAGGAGAATTTTACCCTAATTGAGAGAATTGAAATGCTACTTATTGCAGTAATGAAAGACTGAAAGAAATGCCTACAAAACAACATAACTCATCTAGTTATTTGTCAACATACCTTGCTTTCAAAATAACTCTAATTTAACACATGTGAAGTCTTAACTAGTCCAAGCATGAAGTCTGATCTAAACAAGCACTTAATTGTTGTGTGCATGAATAAATATAAATACCTTTTCTTCTCTTTATCTTTTTGTAAAAATGTAAATGCTAATCCTTCTTGGTTGCATGGTAGGTGAGATATGTGTGGAGGGAGATGAGTGCAATGTCTTGGATGGCTTGGAGGGCAAGTAGGGGTCTACTCCTATCTTTAGTGATTCTTTTTTCACAATTCGGGCTCAAAATAGGCCACTACAAGTTTTCCTACATGATGTCCTAGTTCACCTATAGGATCCCTTGTTTTCCTACAAGAATAGGCCAAAAGGATAGGGAGTGGTTTGAAAGGTGGGATGGATCTTGAGAAGGTGAGTAAGGAGGAAATAAGGCAAGGGAGTGGTAGGCACTCACTCAGAACTCAAACCAAAGCTTTACGATGGTTGTATTTTCTCAATAAGCATGGAAATTCAAATTGAGAACTTAGTGGATTTTGGCAATAACGGGAGGATATGGTTTGGTTGAGGCTGAGGCTGATGATATGAAGTCTTCCTGCAATGTAGAAACTCCTACAACAAATACATCATTGTTGGCATTTATCCATAAATTCATCTCAAAACAAGAAGGGTTTACTAAAATAGATGAAAACAAAATTTTCATCATTTATTTACCAAGTTCATGCATGGGAATGCTTGAAACCATTATGAAAGAAACATGAAATTAATGCAAGACCTAAGTTATCAGAAATTTCAATTGCAACCTATCTTCTAAAACTAAAAGATGATGACCTAATTAGCAGAAAAACCTTAAATTTCATAAGAAACTAGCATTCTATCTTTTTTGGGCTGAATAGGAATTGTTCCTCAAGCCATGGTACCTAGAATGGAGGAATGAGGTAAGATCCACTTTTTTTCATCCTTTTTTTAATATTTTCTTATCTCTATAATGATATTGTTATATCTATTCACAAATCGAAGGAAACTAGTCAAATTTACCAATACTTGCAAATTAACAACACCAAAATAAGTTTAACAACTAACTATGAGATAAACTAGGCATACATATACAGTAAGAGGAACCTCTACTTCTACGGTTGGGCCCTTACCCAAGATCTCCAGCCCTCTGAGTAAAATTAGTTCCAAATGAAGAGGATGTTGCTCATTTTCATTCACTTATCAAAAATACATTGAAGTGTTGGGTCAAAATCCTTCAACTCCAAAACTTCTTAGCTATCTTGCACAAAAAATCAGAATCCTAATGAGGCCCTAGGCATCTTTATTTATAAAACTGATGTTGCTAACAAATTTGTTAAATCTATTGAGGCTTGACTCCCAATCTTGAGATCAAATAGTTCTTAACTATCACTGGCTTGGCTGCTAATGATCCTCATGACTCAGCTGCTTGCAACTCCGAGTTGGTGTTATTTGATTGAGTGGTCTTCGAGTGAGTGAGGAGTTAAGGAGGGAGATCCTACTCCTATAATATCTTCTGCTTGTCTCATTCAAGTTCTTGCACTCTAATTAGCCACAAGTTTCTTCGAAAACCTACAATCAATGCACATTAGACCACTAGACATGACATCTTTCTTTTACTCATCTCATTAAACAAAATATAATTAAAACATGTAAAGAATTATGAGAAGAGTTGATTTTAGTAAGCTGGAGGTGCATTAAGGTCCATATATTTTACCCATTGATGGGCCTAATCAGTTTGGGGAAAAAAACTACCTAAAAACCCACGCTCAAGCCAAGAAAAAAGAAAAATATATAGATAATAATCCCTGAAAATATTTGAAAAGCATCAGAAAAATAGGAGAAAACTTAGCAAACCAGATAAGAGAGAAGTCAATCAAAATTAGAGGCAAAGAGAACACAAAGAAAATAGTCCCCCATTGAAAGAACCACTTCTATCGCATCTAATTATGGAAGGAACTATTTCTCTATGATCTCATGCACGATTGAGATCACGAGACAACAAAAGGAAAGACCAATAGAGATATAATAATGTCCCGACCTAAATGACCAGACATGCATCAAGCAATTAGTTCTATATACTACAAGGAAATATGTGTTCACCTGGACTCCTTGCAGGTTGGGGAAGTATTTTGGGTTTTATGCAGATTCCCATGCTCCACTCAAGCAATCTAACTCTTCCACACCTGATCTCGATCCGTACAAAAAAATAGAGACAACAAGTGAACTTCCTTTGAAGATCCTTAGATCAAAACACTATAGAAAGAATTATAAATCATGTTGAATACAAATAGATACAGGGCAGGAACATATGTTTATATTAATTATATAAGTTAAAGTACATCAATGTATACTTTCCATCAAATGAGATCCTCTCCTCGTGCTTGTAGCATGGTCTCCTATCCCAATACAGTAGAGATCTCACACTATAGTTTGGATACTTCCTCTTCCCTTTCCTCTTACTGATATTATATAGGCTCATTCTATACTCCATGAGAATGTATTTGGACACTTAGTGGCTTGAAAACTCAGGAAACTTCCACAATAATGGACCCCTATCCAACTCATACACAAGTGGGTCAATTTGATCTCCTTGGGAATGGAAAACTCTAGAAACATTTTTCACAATTATGATATTTTTCTCAATTATCTAAATTATGAAAAAAATATTATCTCATAATTATAATATTTTGGAAAATTAATTAGGAGAAAACAACTCAATCATGTAATTCTACCATTTTATCATGGGATACATATCACATAAGTAAAAGAAAAAGTGAAAGGGAATGCATTTTAGGCAAACAACTAAGGTAAGTTGATAATGGGTTTCTCTCACTATAATGGAGTGGAAAATCGGGTTATAACACTTAGAGATGGTCTACAGCCATATTTGGTCCTTTTTAAGATGTGTGTGGATGTCCTTGTGCCCCCACACCCACTTTGGAACACTACAAGTTCTTGATTGAAAAACAAGTGGTCAACCCCTTATACACTATGTTTGGAGTCAATTTCTACATCATGGCAACCCTTGGACTTCATCAAGCCTCCTCAAAGGCCCAAAGACTAACTTTTTTTATCATTAGACCTCTTCAGAGGCTTATATTTACATTATTCAGCTATTTGGTGGGCTTGTCACCAAAATTTGATGGAGGAATCATGGTTGATGGAGGAATAATGGTTGATGGAGGTGTCATTACCCCTATATGAAACGCATCCTAGGTTTCTAACACTATGATCACTCACAAGAAGACTGGAAACATTATAATGTGGATTTACTTTTGGGGATCTCAATTGTATGTGCTTGAAGGACAATTACCCCTTTCCTAACATGGAGAACCTATTATAGAGGATAGATAGGTCTCAAATGATGTAATTTTTTGATCGGTTTTCTGGGTATAACCAAGTCATTGTAAAAGAGGAAGATCATCTAAAAACTGCCTTCACTATAGCATGTGAAACATACATGTACCTTAGAATTCCCTTTGGTCTCGCCAGTGTTGGATCTACCTTTAAAAGAGCCATGGATTTCTCTTTTAGGGTCCTCATTGGGAAAATCATGAGAATTTACCAAGATGACTTGATTGACACTTCCAACGAAAGGAAGGACCATTGAAAACATATGAGGAAGGTATTCAATAAATGTAGACTATATAACATATATCTCAACACTAATAAATCAATATTTAGTGTTGACAAAGGTAAATTGCTTGGGAACGTGGTCTCCAAATATGGGATTAAGATTGACCCTGAAAGAATCCAAGTAATTAAGGATATCCCTCCTTGAAAAGACCAAAGTACTCTAAGATATTTCTTCAGAAAAATCAACTTTGTGATCATATTTTACCAATATTGTTGATATAGTTAAGCCCATGAATTATATCCTAAAGAAGGACACTCCCTACATATGTAATCATGTGACAAATAGCACCTTCAAAGGAATCAAAGAAAGAATCACATCTAACCTTATTCTTTTTAGCCATGATTATACCAAATATTTCATTATTTATTCTTTTACCTCTAAAGATATTATTGTTGGCATACTTATTCAAAGGGATGATGAAGGGAAAGAGAGACTCATAGCCTTTATGAGAAAATCATTGCATGATGCTAAGACAAGACACACAATCACTAAAAAACAAGAACATTGTCAACATAATATATACATATGTCCCTTGTCCCACTGTGATAAATGCCAAACAATGCCAAGCTTGGTACTATGTGATGAAATTGACAGCCTAACAAGATAATACACTATGATTTTTGAGTTTGGGAATGCTCTAGCTCATCAACTTCCACTTGATGTTTCTCGGTCACGTATCAATGCCAAGCTTGGTACTGTGTGATGAAATCCCCAAACTGCATGATGGTGTTAGGCTAGAAGTGGACTTTAGCCTCCATAGCATCCAAGTACAATGATTAAGAACCAGCCTTAACTTCTTTCTTGAGCAAGAGCAACATGGTTCTGATATGGGTAGGACTACCAATGTAGTTTTGCAACTTTTTTCTGTTCAACTCTAAATCATCCTTGGTGGAAACATATATCATCTAATGCAAGTACTCTTTAATCTCCCACCTAACTTGGTGTTTTCATTTAGCTTCGGTGAGTGAGATGACTGATGGGATCTTATGGGTTCTCACCATAAAATTAAAATTATTGTAAAACCATACATATGGGGCCTAAATGTTTCCAATGAACAAGGCAAGTTTCTTTTTGATATGAATCAAAATTTGAACTCTTGCTTTATCCAGTTTTGCCTGCAGCGTCATCTTCTTTACCAAAGTAAGTGGTGCCCCTTTATATCACATTGTCCATTCTTACATGGTGGTGATGGCAATTTGTACATTCCTATGAGTGTTGAAAAATTCCTTGCTCTGATGTTGGAAGCTATGCAAGCAAACAACTGCCTTATCTACGGTTATGAGCTCCTCATAGAGGTCTTGCATGGTTTCTCCAAGTGTTGATACTTCAACAGGTATCATTGCTCTCATTTCCCCCAAGGAGACATGTCCGGTATTTTCATTATGCACTACTCTGCAGAGTTGTTCTACCTCTTGTCGGGAAACCTATGGATTCGTTATTAATTGCTTACTCTCAATCATCAAATATTGAGTGTTTAATCTTGTTGCACCCTTGAAGGCCAAGTTGGATTCAACAAAGGAATTTGGATTCCTTTTGGTGTCCTCCACTATCATCCTTTCTCTAATGAATGTAAGTGACACATGACCATCTGGAAAATTGTCTCTCCACACTTGTACAATCATTGTCTAAAGTTCATTATATGAATGACTATACACATCCATTACTAGATCATCCTCAAGAAGAACTGTGTCCCCTTCCTCGCTCAAGGATAAGTTTACAGCTAGAGGTGCTGGATACTAAATAGTGGCCTATGGTACACTAAGCATCAAGTCAAATTCTTCATCCTATGGTTCCAGTTCCAACTCCATGTTTGCAACTTCAATCAATTCTTCAATTTGTTGAGCAAGCTCTTCATCCTGCATTTGTTCACTCTCCCCCTCTACTGCTAGTTGGTTTTTTCCTTGCTCTTCAACTTGAATCAACTTTATTTATCCTAACATTGTGCCTTTCCTTTCTTCTTCCTCCTTCTTCTACTTCTCCTCCTATTCATTCCTCCTTTGTTCCCATTCTTTCGTTGGTTCTTATTCTTCTTTCTGCACCCTCAGTTATACTTACCGAAAACTCATATTTTCTTTCTTCCTCTTCTCTGATCTCTGTATCCTCTCCTTCCTCTTCCAAATATTCTTGTATAAGGATTGAATTTTATTTCACTCTACAACTTTGTTCTCCCTTTATTTTGTAAGAAACCTTTCTCTTTCCCTGATCTTGTGCTAGATTGCTTCCTTCTACTACTATTGTTGAACTTGTTTCCATGTTAGTGTTGCATCCTTTTCTATAAATAGTTGAGTGTAGACATATATTGGAAAGATAATTGATGCATTCTCAACAACTTCCCCAGTACTTCTTTCAGTTCTCTCCCTTGAAGTAGCACTCTTTAGAGCCATGGTAACAATGACTACTAGAGAGAATTGATTCACAAGTGCGATACCTTTGGGGAAAAAGGGACACTCATAGCAAGAAAACATTAGCTTCATAAAATAAACTTTCATGACATGATCAGGTAGCAAACTAAGCATCTCATGGGAAGGATTACACAATTTTCATTGGTAACAAGAATTGCTTTCCTATGGGAACTTCGCACTGCACAGTCGCAGTAGTCGAGTTGAAGGTTGTGGGTTGAAACTGTGCACTGTGTAGTTCAGCCTAGAAAGAGACATGCGAAAGAATGCACATTACACAGTCTCAATGGAAAAGGTGATGGATAGGCCCCTAGAACTCTGCAGTGCATAGTTGGAGCCAGCCTAAACTACACACTTCGTAGTTCCAAAGGCCAAGCTTATGGCTTGAGATTTAAGATTGCGGAGTGGCTATATGGGCAAGGACAAATCCAAGCATGGGAAGTACAGATCTTCCTAGTGGAAGTGTGAAAAGTGAGCATAAGTGAATGATGATGTGAGCTTGATTACAAAACTAACTAAGTGTGTATAAATCATTGTGTATCAAGTTCATAAACTGATCAAACATAAGGAAAATCAAGTATGTGAGGAGAGTCGCCACAATGATGACCATTAGTGCAAAAACAGGAAAACCGACATGACACTTGTCAAAGGAAAGAAATAGCTTGAGAAAACATGTCTATAAGCTAAAAAAGGTTGAAAGGCTAGCAAACATTAAGAGAAATAAGAAAAAAAACACTCACACAAGTGAAACGAAAAAAAACGACAGAAAAGCGGCAAAAGACGATAAAGGAAAAACTCACCTGGAAAAGCGACGATGACCCCACCAAAGGTTCCTTGATCTCTTCTGGAATGCTAGAGATTTAGTATTGAATGAACAAATGATATCTGGAGGTGTTAGTTAACTATATTTGAGAAAATGAGGTTTTATAGCACGTAAGCCTAAAATCTAGGAAAAAGTGACACTTGGTGGAAACTTCTAAAAATAGCAATGTGTCTCCTTAGAGATACTAAAAATAGATCCCTATTTCCTAGGGATGATTTAATTCCCTTTAATTTTATTTATTTTCCAGGTAAAATTGTGATGCACGCTATCGGGAAAGACTGCATATTTCTGGGGAACTAGGCAACTTTTGGGCTTATTGCATTGCACAATTTTTTAGCTTAATGAGGGATGACATAGTTTATGATCTTAGTGCTATGATGCCTTCCATGAATGTGCAATTTCTGAGTTCAAGGCTTACTGCCAGTCAAGACTACATAATTCCTATCATCAACGTTGCTTTCCCTTAAGAATTGTGTAGCTTCTAGAGGCAAGCCCAAGACTATTGTAAGACTAAGTTGGGAGACCAACTTATGACTTAGAAAGATAAGCTAAGTGTGAAAAAAAGAAAGCACAAGCATAAATAAAAAAATATAGGTCTCATTTGAAGCAAAAATACATGGATTAATGAAGGATTATCTCCTTTGGATAAGAAGGAAGGGTCCAAAATCGAAGCATAGGAAAACTTTTGGAGGGTGGTTGTACCTGTTACAACACAGGCAACACACTGGTAAAACTCCAGATCTTTCTATGTATCTTGTCTCATGAAAAGTAGGTCTAACTCCTATGGAGGTATTGTTCAGTTCATTGATTATCACATATTCTCCACTCAACTTGAGTTAAATATATAGTCCTGTTGTAGTCGATGGGCCTCTAAATTAGACATAAATTAAGGCCCATGCCTCTAAATTAAAACATAAATTAAGACCTATGACTATCCTTCAGCACATTAAACCACTCTTTCTGCATTAGATAATTTATTTTTAACTTTAATATATTCTTTTTCTTGCTAAAGCAAGAGTCATTCCTTATATTCAATTTAAAAAAAAAACAAATTACATACATTACTTACAAGCCCAAAGGACCTGAGTGCCATAGAATAAACTATCTACTTATGGCCTTGGGCAACGGGCCAAAGGCAAAAAGCCTGGGCCAAGGGCCCACAAAACTAACCACGAGATCTTCAAAAAACAAACGAAAGTTAGGACCATCCGATCCTTCATCAGTGATCTAATGGACGAGACTCATATCGGAGAAAAAATAAGTGCACTCTTTAAATCAAGAATCAAACCCAATAAGGAAATAGAAACAACTCTATAAGGATTTTGGGTCTGAATCGGGGAATAAACTTCGAGCATGTAATTCGCCCGAAATCCACCGATTCCCACCTAGAAGTGAAACACGCACGGAAGATAACATCTTAGTTAGACCCGAAAACAAAAACAAACATCATTTAGGTTAAGTTCAGGTTTGATAGGCAAGGTAACCACCTTGCTAATTGCCTTGCAAATTCCTTAGGATTGTTGTGAATCTACCTAACTGCGAGTACGTTAAATATTTACCCAACAAAGATAATTCCTCTGTATTGAATTAGGTTTTCATGAAGAGGCTTTTGAGCTATGGGAAAACTGACTACCACCCATTAGCTTTGAGGATGCAGAGAACTGGTTGCCAATTCCCTTTTGAAGACCCGATATCCATGCTCTGCTTCACCACTAAAGATCAAAATTCCCCTATTTCCTTTAGTCAACATCCTTTTAGGTTCCCTTGCTTCAATAGAGCTCCATGTCTACACTCGCCTATCTAAGACACTCTTCCCTTAATCTACCTTGGGGCATCTCTATCCAATCATAAATATTATTACTCTTGTCCTAACACACTACTTCATTAGCTAGTATGTCTGCTAATTTTTTGGTTGTCGACGCACATGAGTAAAACTGATGGTTCTTATGTTCTGCAGGTGAGAATGAATCCATTGATATACTTGCAGAAGCCACCAGTGTCTCGAGACTTTATCTAGATCCGAGCCATAACAAATTCTCTTGAACGAATTAATAATCAATTCGTAATCAGCTTCAATTATGGTATTATGAAGATTTGAGTCCTTCAAGATTTCTAGACTTCGCTCAAGGACCATAAGCCCTGCCATATTGTTGGTGGTTGTACCCAAATGGCTATGAAAGATGGTTTTTATGTAACCATTTTCATCTCTTATTACTCCTGCATACCATGCAGTGCCCGAGTTTCCCTTAGAGGCCCCATCTATTAACTTTAATATGTTCATTAGGAAGGTTTATGAATAATTAGATATTTGTGCCTAATATTATTTATTTTTGTGGAATATTATGAAGATTTGGATGAGGATATAATTTAGGGACTTGTTCCCTACTACAAGAGGATCAATAATAAATAATAAATCAACAAGATATTATGATATTATGGTAGAGATTGTGGAACTCCAATGACTGAGAAAATCTAGGAATGTGTTACACTAATCAAAGGACCAGATCCACTAATCTAGGGACCAGATCCACTAATCAAGGGATTTTTGTGGGGAAAGCTTCTTCTGTTCATGGGGAATTATTCCTAATCATTTTTTATAAGTACCAAGTTGAATTTTCGTCTAGGGAATGATTGAGAAAATCTAGGAATGTGTTCCCTGCCATTTAATGCATATTCCTAGTATTGGGGACCAGATCCACTAATCAAAGGGATTTTTGTAGGGAAATATTCCTCTAGTAATGGGGAATGATTCCTAATCATTTTTTATAAGTACCAAGTCGAATTTTCCTCTAGAGGGAGATTTTAATTAGTGTTATTGTGGAGAGAGCTTGTATTCTTAAAGCTCCATTGTATTTGTTTGCAGGGATGTAATTCTACTGATGAAAATAATGAAGATTGGTGTCATGTTCAGATTTTAGATCTTGTTCTCATCCATAGGTATCTGAGTTTCCTTGGGCTTGGCCATTCTAGGAACCTCAGAGCCCTTTTGTATTATTTTCTTTCCATATTTTCACTACTTATTCACATGCATCCTAGTTTTTATTTCTTTCTATTTCTGCATTTAGTACTAATGATTTCTTGTTGTAGGATTGAGTTAAATGATTGATGTAACTTATTTTTTAGGATCACAAGCATTTTACATCCTTGGAAAACCTTTGGAAGTTCATAGTAATCATTGAGCTGTTTCAATAAGTCTTCTTATTCCCAAATTTAGATTGTTGGACCTCCTTTTGAGCAAAGAAAAATAATTTCTGCTATTTTTTAGACCATGCTAACAAGCTTCAATTGAATTAATTCCACTTTAATTAGATAAAAAAAAAAATATAGTTCATAACATAAATTACCCCATTGCATTTTCACTTGATTTGGTTAGGCATTTTTTAGATTTACTACCTCACTAGTTCTTGAATTTCTAGATTTTCCGACTAGTAATGTTTTTTTATTTTACTTTTGCATGGGTTAACAGAGTTCTTTTTGAGTGATTCCACTTGTAGTAGGGACCTAATACATCATATTTAATAACAAAATTTGTCCCATCCAATTTGTATTTGATTTTCTTGGTCATTAAACCCTCACAAATTTCATCATTTCACAATGAAACTTCACCAATCTTTTTGAACAAATCCATCCATCTCCCAACTTTGGTTTTTCGTTCTGAGTGATCCTAGGCATTTTCTCACTCCATTCTATCCGCCAATCACCTTCCCTAAGCCTTCCATCACCTCCAACACCCATTTTGTTTCTCTCGGCTGTATCCTATAGGTTTTCAGGGGATCTTGTAGGTTTTTGGTACATCCTGTAGGTTTTCCTGTAGTGGCTAGTTTTGAGGCCGAATTGAGGGCCTCTAGGAATCCACACAAGGTCACCTAAGGGTCTCCCAAGCCTTCAAACCATCCACCATCATCTCCAAGCCACCTGCCACATCACCAAAAGAGATTAGCTTTCACACTCTCACATGAAAAAAGACAAAAAGAAAAACATATTTATTTTATTCATTTACATGCACAGCAGTAGAAACTTTGATGGTTTCAATTTGCATGCTCAGGATAGTAGGATTGCATACATGTTAACTTAGCATTATTTTGAAGAAAATACTCTCAGTAGTTAGTTAGAAAATGGTGTGTTTTAGCATTTGATTTCAATCCCTTTCCTTGTACTTTCCTTCTTGGAATAAGTTAAGGTTCTGTTTCAAACATTGCATTTTCTGCAATTAGTTTAGCATTTGACTTCAGTACATGAACTCCATTACATCATGATAGAAAATAAATGACACATTGTATGACGTACATATAGTGTTGATACCTCTTAAGTTTGTATGAACCCCGAGTTGATAATTAAAGTTGGTAGCCTTGGGAGTTGCGACATTCTTGTTGCAATACCGAGGCTCATCACTTTTTGGTGTCATTGTCAGGGAGGTGTCAAAGTATGCATTGTTTTCTTCCCTAGTTGATCCATTTCTTTTTACTTTTGAGAAAAATAAAAAATTAATTGCATTAGGCATATTTCATTTCAAAAGTGCATTGCATTAGTGTTTTCATTCAATCATAAAAACAAACAAAAAAAATCTCCAACACTAAGCCACCCCCCCATTTGATCATATGGTGCAGTAAGAGCCATATCACCATCCACTTTTGTAGGTAGAAGAAGAATATGGCAAAGAATATAGAAGAAATGGATGGAGATGATGACAATGAGGAAGATCCTCTCGAATTTCCCATTCAAGATACTGATGGTAGTGTGCACATGAAGAACATCCCTCCATGTTTTCTTCTAAAATTTCATGGTCTAAGGTCAGAGGATCTGGAAACCTTTCTCTTTGAATTTGAGATTGTTTGTAGATATTATGGTTACTTATTAAAAACTCAAAAACTGAGATTGTTTCCAGCAACTGTGAAGGATAGAGCTCTTAAATGGTTCATGAGTTTAGGGACTAATTCAATAAGATCATGGAATGATATGCAAAAGATATTTTTAGAAAAATATAAAGAACATGATCTTAAAGAAAAAATCTTTAGAATGAATCAAAGAGAATATGAGAGTCTAGAGGATCTAATAAAGAGGTTGATGTATAATGTTAAGATGGGAAAACTACATCATTAAGGATTCGAGACACTAAAAACCCTCTTACTTAGAACAATTAGGGATGAATGGATTGATCTCCTTAATCTCATGAGTAGAGGCGATGTATATCAATTATCATTTGATGGAATTTGTGAGACATGCAAAAACATATCAGGAGGAAAAGCAAGAGTAGGTAAATCAACATCAAGATTGGAAAGTCAACCTAAACTTGGAAATTTGTTTGATGATTTTAAAACACAAATTCTTAGCAATCTAACAAAACGAGTAGAAATGTTAAGAATTCAAGATGAATAAAAGAAAATTCTAATATTTGTGTTAAACATTATCCATCATTACCAAGGTTGAAGGAAGTTTACCAAGAGGACAATGGAGAAATTCAGTCACCAATGTAGCTATGTTATGTATCTCCAAGAGGACCATGGCAGCCTATTCAAACACATATGATGCAAAAGCCTAATTCACAATTTCAAGGCTATGCACATCCACCTCAAAGTAATTGGAACACACCCTTTCCCTGGAAACATGGGCCATATCAACCCTAAACCAATCTTGGCAACAAGGTTGGCAAGGAACTTATGGGAGCCATCTACAATATCCTCAGTATTTTCCTCAATGTCCTTCATACCCAACTCCATGTTATCCTTATCATTCACCTCCACCACAACCACAACCCCATTCACATCCATCTCAAATATACACTCCCACTCAACTACCTGTAGCACCATTTCCAAACTCACACATTGAAGTAGCTCAGCCCACTTAGAATGTTGAGGTACAACACTTCCAAAACATCTCATGTTGAGATCAATGGTATTCACCATAGATCAAGAAGAGTATTGCAAAAAAAAGATTATCTTGATATCATTGAAGGACCACATCATGAAGAAGAAGATTCAAATGAGAAGACCATAAAACCATGGGCTGCAATTGATGAAAGACAAACATCAAAATTAGAGATTGAGAAAGCTCCCTCATGGTTACCATCAAATCCTCCATGTATTCGAGAGAACAATCAGCAAAAAGAGGAATATTTGAAGGTCATGCTAGAAGAAGACAAGAAGAATGATCCCAATCACCAAGTGGACAAGGGATGTCAAATATATATTGAGGTTTGGTTCCATAAAATCAACAAGATGGAGAATTACTCTCTTCTTCAACTATGCTTGGTCCTTTCAAGGTCGAATCATTTGGTCTCTGAAATCCAAGTACATGTCAAAGCATACATTTCAAGCCTACACCTCATTTTTTCTGTCATCTTGATGTGCACATGGCTCCATTGGAAGTATTCTTATACTTGAAAGAGATTTTGTTTTTAAAGTAGGGTAGGGTAAGAAAAAAAAATTGAAAAATAAGAGAAAAAAATAAAAATCTCAAGTGAAAACCTCCTTGGAGGCGCCTCAAATTGGCTCATTGATTGAAAACCTCCATGAGGCAATCAATGGGTTGGAAAAAAAGAAAAAAGAGGAAAAAAGAAAAGATCCTAGGGGAAAACCTCCTTTGAGGCGCCTAGGCAGACCTACTAGTTCAAAACCTCATTGAGGCGGCTAGTAGGCCTAGAAGAAAAAAAAAGAGAAAAAATAAAAGAAATCCTTTCTCCATGCATCGCTTTTGATGAATTCATGTACTCTCCAACATCTGCAAGAAATAAGAACATGTTGTTACCAAAGGGAAAATTGGTCAATCCTAGTCAAAAGAAGTCAAAATTTGGACGTATTCCTCCTATGCTCAAATGCTCCAACAAGGCCAAGGCCATCCCAATCCATCACTCTCATCTATTTCCACCATCCACCCATCATTCTCAAGCTTCTACCATTCAATTTTCTTGTTGTCTTAAAAAAGTACATGATGCTCTGTTTAATTACAGGGTACCATAATACATAGAGCAGAAATTTTTTCTTGCCATAACTTGAAAACCATGCATCCATTTGCCAAGATATTTCAGGGGTAGATGCATATGGATGATGGTAACATGCTCAAGCAATTTTCGCGAATTCTAGTGCACGGTTTCCAAGAAATTGGCCTCCATCACCTTCAGCCATGTTTACATTTTCTCAATATCCATGCATCCATTTAAAAATATGTTTTATGGGGAGATGCATATGGATGGTGGTAACATGCCCAAGCAATTTCATCACATTCTAGTGCACGGTTTCCAATAAATTGGCCTCCATCACCTTCATCCATTTTTAGTTTTTCTCGATATCCGTGCATCCAATGACCAAAGATGTTCTGCAGGGAGGTGCATAATGATGATGGCAACATGCTTAGAATGTTTCAAGTCAATCCAGTCTACCATTTGGGAGATATGGACAAAACAAGTCATTGTCCTATAAACCTACAGGATTCCCTGAAATCCTATAGGATACAAAACAACAGCTACAGGATTGGTAGTTCACAGTTTTAAAGAGAAGAAAACGAAGGTTGGCTTCATTAGAGTGTGATAAGGAGCACGTTGAGGATTCATTAGCATTACCATCAAATACCTGCACATCAAGGAACAACATCAGAGAAGAAAGAGGAAAACACATGCAGCAAATATATGCAAGGATTTCACTGTCCAACAAACATCATCTGTAGGAAGGCCATTAGGTAGGTACAGGTATGCGATATTTTGACCTCTTCTCTTGAGCATATTATATTTAGAAATTTATTGTCAATGCATGAGAGATGAGGTTTATAAGCTAAGGATGGGTCAACAGTCTCAGCCACCTTCAAATATATAATTGAGGCTCACTCCTTCACTCATGCAATGTGAAAAGTCAAATTATGAAGGCTAATGATTTCAAGGAATGAGGACAATAGTTAAAAGAAGAAATTTTTGTAAACGGCAAGTCACCACAACACTCTGAGCCCTCCATCCACTTTATATTCACTATCTATTCATCATTCATCTATCCCATTTCATTCTTGAAAAAAAACAAATAGAACATCCTCTCCATTTTCATAAACCTACACTACTCCCTTTGAGCCCTAGCATCAACATCCAATCCCTCTTCATCATTTCACTCCCATATAGTTAGAAGACTCTGAAGGAAGAATGAATGACTAATACAGGAAGGTAGAATGCTAATACAAGAAGGAAGAAAGAAAAAGGTTTGTGCTAAAAGCCAAAATGAGAGTGCCTAAGAGAGACCTAATAAAAAAAAGAGAACTCCAAGGCCATTAGGCAATCATATAGGCCACAAGAGAGAATAAGAAGGAAACAAAAGGAAACGAGGCATCCACAATCAAGACAAAACTTAAACTGTAGTGATGAAAGGAGGCTTTCCAAGAGGTCTCTAATCTCTTTCTAGTCTTTGTCCAAGGCCAAACAATCTTATAGAAATGAGAGAAAGGCATGGGACTCAAGTTGAGGGCATGTCCTATAATCAAACTATCATTTATGATCAAAAATAGTTTCATGTAGTTTTAACGAGGTTTCTTGTAGGTTTCCACTAGTTTTGACAGGAATTACTACAGGATGTCCTAGTTCTGATCTAAATGCATTTTGAAGGTGTTAGATGTGTCCAAATGGTGAAACAAGGTAGCAAAAGGTTGATAAGGGTGTGGAAGACCTTGCCAAACTGAAAAATATTCAAGAAACCATCTTGAATAAGGGGAAGAGGACAAGCTAATAGTCTCAAGGAACAATTATTTTTCTTTGTACAAATATGTTTTTGGGCTTGTCCTTATAGAACTTGTAGGAAATATTCTTAATTCACAAGAGAGAGGCCACCAGGGCCATGGATGAGGCAACATGAGGTCACTAAGTTGCTCAAAGGATGAGGAACACTTTCAGCAGGGGCGTATGATGGGCCTCTAAATTAAAACATAAATTAAGGCCTATGACCATCCTTGAGCACATTAAACCTCTCTTCTACCTTAGAAAATTTATTTTCAACTTTAATATATTCATTAGGAAGGATTATGAATAATTGGATATTTGTTCCTAATATTATTTATTTTTGTGGAATATTATGAGAATATTGGGTAGATTATGAAGATTTGGAGGAGGAGATAATTTAGGGACTTGTTCTCTACTATAAGAGGATCAATAATAAATAATAAATCAACAAGATATTATGGAATTATGGTAGTTATTGTGGAATTCCAATGATTGAGAAAATATAGGAATGTGTTCCACTAATCAAGGGAGCAGATCCACTAATCTAGGGACCAGATCCACTAATCAAGGGATTTTTGTGGGGAAAGCTTCCTCCATTCATGGGGAATGATTCCTAATCATTTTTTATAAGTACGAAGACGAATTTTCCTCTAGGGAATGATTGAGAAAATCTAGGAATGTGGTCCCTGCCATTTAAAGAAGATTCCTAGTATTAGGGAACAAATCCACTAATCAAGGGATTTTGCTGAGGAAATATTCCTCCATTCATGGAGAATGATTCCTAATAATTTTTTATAAGTACCAAGCCGAATTTGCCTCTAGAGGGAGATTTTCATTAGTGTTATTGTGAAGAGAGCTTGTATTCTTGCAGCTCCATTGCATTTTCTTGTAGGGACTATTTCCACGAAAACTAGTGTCTTTTCGATCTACTAGTCCCACTAAGATGGGTAGCTATCTTAGAAGCAAACAATCAAAGTAACTTGTGATTTCCTTTATGTATGATAGATAAGAGAGAAGCAGAGAGCACCAACCTGAATCTTTCGCTTGGCTCCTTGCTTGTTTCCTCTCTCCCTTGATAGAGCTTGCCACTTCTTTCTTAGTTGTCCTACTTTAGAGAACACCCGTAGAGGAAAAGCAAAAAAACACCATCAAAGCATAGAGATCTATAATACCATATACAATGCAGAATTAGAAATACATTAACCAGACAATTGCATTCACATATAGCAAGATTCACAAATATACAGGTACATGGAGGAAAACTCAAATAACTTTATTGATAGTAGAAGAGAGGATTACAACCCAGTTGTCTGATCCAGCATCATCCTCCCAGCATGAAAGCCCTCTTCACCTCATGAAAAGCAAGATCACCCAACAATACAATGTCTCAAAGAGAAATCAACAGCACTTCCTTACAAATTACAAAATTCCAGCCTCTAGATCTCTCAGATGAGGGATCCATTTATAGATATTTGTAGAAGGGTGAGTTAGCTTCTGGGTTTTTGATAGTGTCATTTGACTGATAGTTCTTGGTTCCACTTGGAGATTTCTTTGATCTCTTACTCATCCTTGGGCAAATTCAAAGAGGCAAGTGTCATAAGAAAAGTTTCTAGAAGATTCCATGAGCATCCACTTAGCAAACTGTCTCTGCCATTTGTCTCTTCTCCCTCATCACACCTTACAGAAGGCTCTTTCAATATGCATCACACCTGGCTAGTGTGGTAGCCAGTATGCATCACACCTTGACCATGGAGCAGTCAGGATGGTCCAGTTTTGGCTAGTTCTGAGTAGTTTTCTAGGTGGAACTTCTGGGAAATGATGTAATCAGTTGACCATGATACTTTAGGGTATGAAACAACACTTTTAGGGGTGAAAGAACCCTTGGTTTATCGAAATATATGATTGGGGTTGTAGTGCCCAAATATGTCTATAATAGTTGCCCCCTAAAGCATGAGGTTGTAAATCTTCTGATGTAGGGTGAAATGCTTTATCATGAGGATCTGAGATCTTCGAACTGGAAGGTGACCTGTATAAAATACAATAAAATACATTATCTTCATATTATTTTCATGATCTAGATGAGGTGGGCATTCCCATGCTCAACTTAATAAATTCATTTTCATGTACATAGGACAGACAATCGTCCACTGTTACGGACTGGTGATTCTTGTAGAGCCATCATCCCTTAGCTTGGATGATCATCTGTGCAGCTATGGTGTACATTTGAGGCCTTTATTTTCTTGAATATATCACAGCTTGGATGGATGAAACTGTTGGCATTATGTTTCTGGTATGGCTATATGTTACAGATGTTGTACTTGATGGCAACACCCGTGGAAAGGCTCTCAATTAAGAAGTACACAGGAGAATAGTTCAGAAGATGCGTACCCACAGGTACACCATGAAAGGACTGCGGCCAGACACGCAAGTCAGCCATTCAGGAGGTGCGTATCCCCAGTGCACTCACTTCAAGGTAGAGAAAAGCACATGTGGGGTTTCTTATGTTTAATATTTGGTATTTAGCCGACGGTATTTGTGTTATTATGGTTTTGGCTCGTGGTAATGATCCATGATTTTAGGAAGAGCTACCTATATAAAGCAAAGGAGGTCCCTTGGCTAAGCATCTTTTGCAAATTGAATATCTTAAGATCTGAAATATTGGGTTATTGGTTCAAAAGCTTGATCTATATGAAAGTGAAGTGGAAAGCGAATTTGTGAAGGGTGATGTCTTGAGCACATGATCAGATCTGGGCATTCGACTAACTGTAGCACACTGGTGATCTCCAAATTCGGCCCTAATCAGAAGTACGCAGGTGTTTAACAGTGCCTCTGCGTGGGTACACAGAGCAGAAACGGGCGAACTGTGTGGGTACGCAGAGCAGAAGAAGGGTAACTGCGTAGGTACGCAGAGCAAAAGAAGGGTGACTGCATGGGTACGCCGAAGTAGAAGAAGAAGGGCTGCGTGGGTGCGTAGGCCAACAGTGGTTCAGGTGCGTACGCACAGTAAAAGCACGTAGCGCGATAGTCTTTCTGAGTGTGTGACTACAGTGGCAGTACGCGGCACGATAGTGTATCTGGGTGTGTATTGTACACAGCGTGGTAGAAGAAGCGGTGCGTGGGTACATGGCACAGCAGAAGAAACTCTGCGGGTATACGCAGGGAAGCAGAAGGTGAAGTGCGTAGCGACGCAAGCCAGAGAAAGGAAAATTGTGTATCTGTCTCATGACTTTCTATTGACTGAATTTTTCTGTTGATAAGGTGTTCTGGGTTTAGTTCTGTTTTGTTGATCTGGTTACTGCAGTTGACTGTGAAATCTACATGTACTTGATGATCATTTGATGTTTATGAAAAGTGGTCCTTGTAAGAAAGGAAGTAGGGGGTTGTAGCTCCCTTCCAGGAGAGATTGGAAAACGAGACAGAGTTGTAGCTATCTGCAGGTTGTAGCCTGCGTACTGGTAAAGGACTGCACCAGTACAAAATCATTGTAAAAGAAGTTTCTAAGAAGATAGAGACATATTGCAGCACGTGGTTTTCACCCACATTGGGTTTCCACCTTATATCTGGTGTTCTTTGGTGTGACTATCTGTTTTTCTTGTTTCATGCTCATTATTATATGGTACTGACATACAAGTTAATAATACATATCTGAAGTTTGAATTAAGAAAGGCATACAAAAAAGAATTTGATAATACTGATTCAGCCCCCCCACCTCTCAGTATTATTTCCAACAATTGGTATCAGAGCTAGTCCTTCTGAAGAAGCTTGATCGCTTGAAGGAAGATCTTTCATCATGAGCAACTACGAGAGGGAAGCATCTATCAGGCCACCGATTTTTGATGGGACAAGCTTCAATTATTGGAAGGTAAGAGTTACTGCATATCTTCAATCTCTTGGTATAGATGTTTGGGATATCATAGAGACAGGCTACACTTTTCCTTCAGCTACTCCTACAGATGTGGCCAAAAAGAAGAAATATGAAACAAATGCTAAAGCAATCAATACTTTGCTGGGATGCTTATCTCAAACAGAGTTTGTGAAGGTTATGCAATATAAATCAGCAAAAGAAATATCGGACAAGATTGTCTTGAGCTACGAAGGAGATGAACGGGTAAAGCATGCTAAACTTCAAACTCTCAGGATTCAGTATGAGAATCTCAGGATGTATAATGATGAAAGTGTGGCTAACTACTTTCTTCAGGTAGATGAGATTGTTAATTGCATGAAAAATTTGGGTGAATAAATAAAAGAGGCTATTGTGGTTGAAAAGGTTCTAAGATCATTGTCCCCCAAGTTTGAATCTAAAGTATCTGTAATAGAAGAAAAGGAAAATCTACGAATTCTTACTATGTCTCAGTTACATGGAATTCTAACTGCTTATGAAATGAGAAAGGGAGGTCCAGATAGAAGAGAAGCTGCTTTCAAGGCGTCAGGCAAAGGAGATTATTATGAAGCAAGTCACGTACCAGAAGAAGAAGAAGAAGAATCAAATTTTGTCAGAAATCTTCAAAGGGGTTCTGGAAGGTTCAGAAGTAAGTTACCTTTTAAATGCTTTGCTTGTGGAAGAGTAGGTCATTATGCTGCAAAATGTCCTTATAAGGATAAAGGAAAGGAACCTGCTAGATGGAACCAGAAACAGAGTGCAAGTAAGAAAAGCTACTACACTCATGAAGACAGTGATGGTCTATCAAATAGTGATGAAGATGAACGAGGTAATGAATATAAACTGTTAATGGCATTTGAAGATGATGATTATATGGATGCTATAGATGTGGATAATCTTTTTGAAGAAATTACTAGACTCAAGAGATGTATAGAAGAAAAGAATATGATCATTGATACTCTACAATTTCAAATTGATGAAAAGGAAAAACATTTTGAAAAGTTAGAAGGTGAAATTGTTGCTCTTAGAAAAGAGATTGAGAAAACAAAAGCTATTAATTTAAGTTTGTCAAAGGATCTGAAACTCTGGATGAGATTATCAATGTACAACGTTCTCCTCTAAACAAGACAGGTCTGGACTATAATGGAGAAACTTCTCAAGCATCCACTTCAAAAAGTTATCTTGATGCAGAAAGAAGGTATGAGCAAAGGTCTAATAAGAATCTTCAGGTAAATCAGGGAGAGACTTTCTCAAGGATGAACAAAGACTATCAAGAAAATCGAGAGCAGACTATCTTAAGGACAAACAGAAGCTACAATCAGCCACAGGTAAAATCTTCCCAATTTTCTTCAAGAATGGATGGCAGTAGAAACTACAATTGGTTGGATGAAAGTCGCAAGAATTTCTTCAATGGACAATGTTTCTCTTGCCATAACTTTGGTCACAAAGCAGCTCAATGTGTTGCCTATAAAACCATCATGACTAGAGAAGCTCAAAAACAAAGAAGTATGCAACAAAGAAGTATGCCTGAAATCACGAAGAGGACCTATAACAACTTTTCCGCCCTTGAAAGTGAAATTGAATGTTATATTTGTAATAATTTTGGTCATGAAGATTCTGAATGCAGGAGAAGTTTTTGGAAGACAACTCAGAAGGAACAGATCTCAAGTGCCAAAACATGGAGAATAAAGGAACCGCAATCGGACAGATGTAGGATAGCTTTATATGCGGAAGGGCAGGAAAATCAATGGTACATCGACAGTGGATGTTCAAAGCATATGATAGGTGATAAAGAAAAACTTGAATCATATACTGTTTTAGAAAAGGGAAAGAAAGTCTCTTTTGGAAATGAAACTCCAGCAGCCATAAAAGGAAAAGGCATTGCACAATTAAAAAAGGATGTCAAAGCAGGAAATGTTTTGTATGTTGATGGTTTGAGACATAATTTATTGAGTGTCAGTCAGATGTGTGATAATGGGACCGAGGTGATATTTCGATCAGATGGGTGTAGCGTTCGTGATCTTGATACTGGAAGAACAGTAATCAAAGGCAAAAGAACTCCAAACAATCTATACATATTTGAAGAAGGAGAACAACAATGCTAACTGAGCAAGGATGATGAGCACTGGTTATGGCATCGAAGGTTGGGGCATCTAAGCTTTTCACAAATAAGGAAAGCATGCAAATATCAGGCAGTTCGCGATCTTTCAGATATCAAAATTCCTGACAACACCATATGCAAATCATGTCAGTTTGGAAAACAAACCAGAACTAACTTTCCAGAGAAGGAAGGATCAGCTAGCATGCCTCTTGAGCTAGTACATACAGATACATGCGGTCCATTCAGGAAAAAGAACACCTCGAGGAGAAGAATATTTGATATTATTCATTGACGATTTCTCCAGGTTTGTCTGGTTAGGACTT
>APFE030478778.1:88430-177649 GCA_000404065.3 Pinus taeda
AGCAAGGATGATGAGCACTGGTTATGGCATCGAAGGTTTGGGCATCTAAGCTTTTCAAAAATAAGGAAAGCATGCAAATATCAGGCAGTTCGTGATCTTCCATATATCAAAATTCCTGACAATACCATATGCAAATCATGTCAGTTTGGAAAACAAACCAGAACTAACTTTCCAAAGAAGGAATGATCGGCTAGCATGCCTCTTGAGCTAGTATATACAGATACATGCGGTCCATTCAGGAAAAGAACACCTCGAGGAGAAGAATACTTGATATTATTCATTGACGATTTTTCCAGGTTTGTCTGGTGAGGACTTATGAAGCACAAAGATGAAGCATTCGAAAAATTCAAATCCTTCAAAGCTTTGGTTGAAAATGAATCAGGTCACAAAATTAAGTTCCTCAGATCCGACAGAGGTGGGGGAGTTTACCTCAAATTAATTTTTCGATTTCTGTGAAGAACATGGGATAAGAAGAGAATTCTCTATAGCTAGAACTCCTCAGCAAAATGGAGTTGTGGAAAGAATGAACAGAACAGTCCAACAAATGGCCCGTGCTATGCTTGATGAATCAGGAACTCCTGCAACTTTCTGGGGTGAAGCTGCTCATGCTGTGGTGGTTATTCTCAACAAAACAAATGTCTGGGTGAATAGCACTCAAACTCCTCATGAGCTCTGGAATGGTAAGACTCCTTCGGTAAAGCACTTAAAAATATTTGGGAGCAAATGCTATATTAAGAATACTGATGAGAAGCTTGGCAAACTTGAACCTAGAGCAGATGAAGGCATTCTTCTTGGTTTCTCTCCACATAGCAAAGCATACAAGTGCTACAATAAAAGACTTGGCAGAATTGTTGAAAGCATTGATGTAGTGGTTGATGAGAAGGGATACATCCCTAGACAATTACATCATGAAGACATCAAAGAAGATGAAGGCTACCCTCAACAACAGAATGATGAAGAACCTCAAGAAGAACCATAGGAGCAGACAAGAATAGAAGAAAAGACTCCATCCAGATATGTTCAAAAGAATCATCCGGAATCTCAGATTTTGGGGCAGAAAGAAGCAGGTGTACAAACAAGAAGAATAGTTGCAGAAGCCTCAAGCTATTTGGCATTACTCTCCTCTACTGAACCACAAAATGTGAAAGAGGGATACAAAGATGAATGTTGGATAAAAGCAATGGATGAAGAACTTGAGCAAATCGAAAAGAACAACATTTGGGAACTGGTTCCTAGACCAAAGGATAAGAATGTTATCAGAACAAAATGGGTCTTCAAAAATAAATTGAATGAAAATGGAGAAGTAATTAGAAACAAGGCCAAACTTGTTTGTAAAGGTTATGCGCAACAAGAAGGAATAGAATTTGAAGAAACCTTTGCTCCTGTTGCAAGACTTGAGGCCATCCGAATGTTCCTTGCTCTCTCAAGTTTTCAAAACTTCAAAGTATTTCAAATGGACGTGAAATTAGCCTTTCTGAATGGAGACTTGGAAGAAGAAGTATACATCGAACAACCAGATGGGTTCATTCTTGGAAATGATCCAAATCTTGTATGCAGATTGAAAAAGGCTCTCTACGGGCTCAAACAAGCTCCAAGGGTTGGTACTATCATTTGGACAAATATCTTCATCAACAAGGTTTTTCAAAAGGATCAGTAGATAGGAATCTTTATATAAAAATTGAAAATGACAAATTGCTAATACTTGTTGTGTATGTAGATGACATTATTTTTGGCAGCAATGAAGAAGACATGAGTCAAAGCTTTGTCTTGGTCATGCAGAAAGAATTTGAAATGTCCTTGCTGGGAGAACTGACATATTTCCTTGGTTTGTAAATCCAACAAAAGGAAGGAGGAATCTTTTTTATCTCAAACCAAGTATCTCAAACAGATCTTGAAGAAATATGGCATGGAAGATGCAAAACCAGTATGTACACCCATGGTCACAGGATGTAGCCTCAGTGCAAATGATGAATCTGCAGCAGTACATCAACCAACCTACAGATCTATGATTGGAAGTCTACTTTATTTGACAGGTACCCAACCGGATATCATGCATGCAGTAGGAATAGTTGGAAGATTTCAGGCAAATCCAAAGGAGATGCATCTTCAGGCAGTGAAGAGAATTTTTAAATATTTTCAAGGGACACAAAATTATGGCTTATGGTATCCTAGAGATACATATCTCACACATCATGCTTATACAGATGCAGATTGGGCCGGAAGCGTGGATGACAGGAAGAGAATAAGTGACGGTGCGTTCTTTATGGGTTCCAGATTAGTATCTTGGTTCAGCAAGAAACAGAGTTCGATTGCCTTATCTACAGCTGAAGAGGAATATGTTGCTGCTGCATCTTGCTGCACTCAACTCCTTTGGATGATGCAGACCTTGACGGATTTTCAAATCACTTGTACACCACCTATCTCTATATTATGCGATAACACAAGTGAAATCAGCATCTCAAAGAATCTTGTCATGCATTCAAAAACCAATCACATACCAATCAAGTATCATTTTCTCCGGGAAACAAGTGCTTGAACAGAAAATCAAGTTGGAGTATGTTCCTTCTAAGGAACAAGTTGCTGATATTCTCACCAAACCATTGCCCAGGGAAACTTTCAAATACCTCAGGCAAAAGCTGGGGGTTGTTGATGCATCATCTTATTGTTGAAACTCTTCTGATTGTTGGATATACGCATGGTTCATCTGGGGTATATGCGTACATATGCTGGGTTGCGGCACAGGTTCAGGGGGAGTATATAATGCATTGTGGCATTATGGAGGATGTACAAAAGGAGATCATGGAAGCTGGTCTGAATATAGCTGCAATATGTCTCTATCTCTTTCTTGGTCATTGATGATGTCTGGTGGATTATGGTTCTTCTTTGCAGATCTGGTTCATATTCAGGGGGAGCATAACCCTTTGCCCTTGATGTCAAAGGGGGAGAATGACGCTGAAGTTTTTTTTTAAGGTTGCCATCAAGTCCAAAGGGGGAGATTGTTGGCATTATGTTTCTGGTATGGCTATATGTTACAGATGTTGTACTTGATGGCAACACCCGTGGAAAGGCTCTCAATTAAGAAGTACGCAGGAGAACAGTTCAGAAGATGTGTACCCGTAGGTACACCGTGAAAGGACCACAGCCAGACACGCAAGTCAGCTGTTCAGGAGGTGCATACCCCCAGTGCACTCACTTCAAGGCAGAGAAAAGCACATGTGGGGTTTCTTATGTTTAATATTTGGTATTTAGCCGACAATATTTGTGTTATTATGGTTTTGGCTCGTGGTAATGATCCATGATTTTAGGAAGAGCTGCCTATATAAATCAAAGGAGATCCCTTGGCTAAGCATATTTTGCAAATTGAATATCTTAAGATCTGAAATATTGGGTTATTGGTTCAAAAGCTTGATCTATATGAAAGTGAAGTGGAAAGCGAATTTGTGAAGGGTGATCTCTCGAGCGCATGATCAGATCTGGGCATTCGACTAACTGTAGCACACTGGTGATCTCCAAATTCGGCCCTAATTAGAAGTACGCAGGTGTTTAACAGTGCCTCTGCGTGGGTACGCAGAGCAGAAACAGGCGAACTGCGTGGGTACGCAGAGCAGAAGAAGGGTAACTGCGTAGGTACGTAGAGAAAAAGAAGGGTGACTGCGTGGGTACACCGAAGCAGAAGAAGAAGGGCTGCGTGGGTACGCAGGGCAACAGTGGTTCAGGTGCGTACACACAGTAAAAGCACGCGGCGCGATAGTCTTTCTGAGTGCGTGACTACAGTGGCAGTACGTGGCGCGATAGTGTATCTGGGTGTGTACTGTACGCAGCGCGGTAGAAGAAGCGGTGCATGGGTACGCGGCACAGCAGAAGAAACTCTGTGGGTATACGCAGGGAAGCAGAAGGTAAAGTGTGTAGCGACGCAGACCAGAGAAAGGAAAATTGCGTATCTGTCTCATGACTTTCTATTGACTGATTTTTTCTGTTGATAAGGTGTTCTAGGTTTAGTTCTGTTTTGTTGATCTGGTTACTGCAGTTGACTGTGAAATCTACATGTACTTGATGATCATTTGATGTTTATGAAAAGTGGTCCTTGTAAGAAAGGAAGTAGGGGGTTGTAGCTCCCTTCCAGGAGAGACTAGAAAACGAGAGAGAGTTGTAGCTCTATGTAGGTTGTAGCCTGCGTACTGGTAAAGGACTACACCAGTACAAAATCATTGTAAAAGAAGTTTCTAAGAAGATAGAGACATATTGCAGTAGGTGGTTTTCACCCACATTGGGTTTCCACCTTATATCTGGTGTTCTTTGGTGTGACTATCTGTTTTTCTTGTTTCATGATCATTATTATATGGTACTGACATACAAGTTAATAATACATATCTGAAGTTTGAATTAAGAAAGGCATACAGAAAAGAATTTGATAATACTAATTCACCCCCCCTCTCAGTATTATTTCCAATAGAAACTAGATCCGAGGTCGTCAAACTCATTCAATCGTCGCCCTATGTACAAGTCGATCCATGTGAAAAGATGTTCTGAAGTCGAACATGGAAAGACATCGCTTGATTACTAGCCAGTGATGTAAGTTGTTAACATGCATGAAAGGAATAACCGATAATGATAATGAGCCTCAAGATACTATAGTACAATTCACGTGGTGTGAATATATGAGTCGATATCGAACACCACACAAAATCTTTCGGTCGGAGCCATTGATGTAAACCTATCACCGGAAGTGAGAAACTTGCCATTGATGCATGGAAGATTCAAAGCACTGAAAGGGTTGTTTCTAAGTCAACTTCTCGGATAATGAGCTGATGTTGACAAGAAGTGACTCGTCGTAGGAGGGTCTTGATGTATCCCACATCTACAACACGAAACAAAGCAAATGATTTTGTGGAGGTGAAAACAACCTGATGATACAAGGTTTAGGAATGGCGGTCATGAAAAATGGAGAGTGAAGGTATTGCAGTGGATGAGGCGTTAGCTAGGTGATAAATTCTTTGAATGACTTCTCTTGAACATGTTGGCAACACTGAAACAGATTGGTTGCGTTAACCCCAAAAGGTGGATGGTACGGAGGACCAATGGTGATGTGACCGGTGAATGGAATAACCCAACCCAACTCAATCATGGTGATGGAGTGAAAGTGTCATGTTCAAGACCGTCCTGCTACCAATAAAGTTATTCAAGTTTTCTTCTCCTTTTTCCCCAGTTATTGCTGACCGGTACCTCTTTATTTTTTTCAAGCTTGAGGAGGATAACATATTCTTGTTCTATAATTTGCCCTACGAGCAAACCTGTCGCTATGTTTTAGAGAGCCTAGTGACAGTGAAACTTGCTCTTGTTCGGATGGACAAGTTTGTCACTATTGTTTTAATGAGTTTAATGACAAAGATAACTTGGTCCTTTTCATGTTTAGAGAGTTTGAAAAGGGACAAAAAGGAAACTCCAACAGTCCTTTTTCATGGCATAATCCCTTAAGTCCGAAAAAGTATAAAAATAATACGAGAGGGATGATTTTTCGATTTCTTTAGCGAGCCAAATAAGACAAGCGCTTGATATTTTTGTGGAATGATCTGTCATGTCCAAAAAGATTAAAATTTAGAGGAGGGATGGTGCTTCCCCTTACTTTAACGAGTTTGAAAGGCCAATAGCTCGACAATATTTTTCATATTTTACGAGTCTAAAAAGAGCTTAAAAGAGACTTGTTTTTGAGGAACGAGTGACATTTTTGGCTGCAACTAGTTCCAGGTAAGTTTGGAACTTCTCAAAAATGGCAATGTAAAGAGGGTGGCTAATAGAATCACTCGTCGCAGTTGTTCCTCAAAGGGGTAAACAATCAAGTGGAAGCATATGATCAGCCAAAAGAATGGAGTTGATGGTAAGAACACAACCAAGGATCAAAAGGTTGATAGCAAGGCAATCACAACGGTTATTTACCAAGGGTGGATTCATCTTTTAATGAGCTTGAATCAGAGGAAACTTTGCTGAGTGGCGGGTTTATTTTTTAACGAGCTTGAACGCTGTGGAAACATTGCTCATGATAATAGTCAGAGATTTTCAATTCACCATTAACACTATATTCTATTGACAATCATACAACCTATTCAATTACTCCATGAAATTGATTAGAAATATAATACATGCCTGAAAAATGAGTTAAAAACCAACATTTTACTTGAATTATGTGAATAGTAACATAAAAGCAGTTTTACCTCTCATTTTTACCATTTCATTCAAATTTGGGATTGTTGGAGCTCTGGAGGTGTTTTCCCCCTTGAATTTCATCAATTGATTTCGGGAGATCTGGTGGACTGTAGTCTATGCCATCAGGACCAGGTAGGAGCTAACCTTGAGCTCTTTAATTGAATTACATCCTTTTCTGATTTAGAGAAAGGTTTCCCTTTCTTCTGGGCCCTAGGGGTTTGAAGAGTTCGTTCTCTCCCCATCGCACCTAGTCTGCATCAAAATGTGTGATGCATATTGAGCTGGCTATTGGCCAGTCAGTATGCATCTCACCTTGTACACAACTAGGGTGCGATGGGCGCAAAAGGGAAAGTTTGTGCAGTGTTTTTCATGAAATATTTGCCTATTTTTTCCCCAATTAGGATCCTAATTCATATTTTTCTTGTGTTTCAGAGATTTATTGGATCAAGATGGTCATTACATGGCACAAATGCGAGCATGAAGAAGAGCACATGATTTCCTTACATGATCTGGGTATGGTTACTGCATTGCAAAATTATGGCTTGCTCAAATTCTTCAGAATATCCAGCATGAGGCAACAAATCAATTTGTTGTAGTATCTTCTCGATGCATGGGATCCGATCAACCAGGTGTTCCAAATCAGAGGCAAATCCATTCCTTTGACAGTCGAGGATATCTACTTTTTGACTGGGTTATCGAGGCGTGGTGCCCCTCTCTCATTATCAGGATCTGCCCGTGGGGGTGAATCTGTGAGGGATTATATTCATCAGTTTTGTAGAGATGGATCTCAGCCGAGCAGGGATGGCAAGATCAATATTCGAGATGTCACTGACTGATCCTTGAGGACTATTTTATTCACCTTTTCTAGATTCGTTGGTAGCGTGGATCTTCATTTGGCCAATAGATCTTATATGCAGTATGCATTGGAATGCCTGGAACCAAAGGTATTCAACTGGTGTGAGGCAGTACTTCCAGTTATAAAAGAACAACTTTCCAAGGTGAAGAATGGAAGATCCAAGAACTTTGGTTACAATTCAATTCTGACTGCTTTTGCCTTGGAGAGGATTCCACTGCTGTAGCCACAATACAGTTCACTAGGATTGCCAGCACCAAGGGAACTACGGATGCAAAGATGGGTTGATCTCATGGCCAGACATGCTAGTCAGTCACATATTTCATTCTCTGATGCCTTATTTGAGTGGTTCAATCATTAGGAGATGGTCTTCGCAGAGTATCCATACGTTGGGATGGATTTCTGAGGCGACCCAGATTTGGCATTACTGGCTAGAGAGCAGTGGAGTGTTATGGGTAAAATGATTTGACCATATCTTTGTTTATTGCTTTTATAATGTTCTTGTGTTTTTTAAATGTTATCAAGACTAGTAAAAGTCATATATTTGTGCAGATGTTGGGCCAGTGCGACCAGTAGTGCGCCCAAAGGTGGCAGCTGATGTTCCAGCAGGAGAGGCTGTAGGGAGGGTTGTCCTTCGCGATTTGGACATAGCAGAGACCCTTGTAGTATCGCAGGATTAGATCGAGGGTCTCACCCTTGGTATTCTAGATGTGAGGACCAACGAGTTACCTCTGAGATTACAATGCCATACTACTGGCATGCCTAGTCAATGGACTAGGCTCTTGCGTATGATCACACAAGCGATGACATGTTATCACTAGCATCATTAGCCTAGGATGCTTTCATGCATTCATTTTTGAGTTTTTGTTCATTTGACTGATTTTGTCTTGGACACAAAACATTTTGTAAAAACTATAAATAGTTATATATTTTTTATTTTCGGAGTTTTATCTTGGTTAAGTTATGTGATCCTAATGCAAATGTTAATTTCAAATGCTTTTCTTTACAAATGCTACAAATGTCTATCTAACACATAAATTGCTAATGAATCAGTTAATGTGTTTAAGTTTCTAGAAATGTGTTGATATTGAATGGAACCAAACTTCCTTTTCAAAATCCTGACTCTTAGGAACATACAACAGATAGCTGGGTTCCGAACATAATAGATGCCAGTAAGCTATAGAATGGCGAGTTGTGAATCTAGCCTGACAACAAGTGGGCGTATGCCATGTGAAACAACATCAAAGAGAAGCTCCATCTATTAGGTTCCTATACCAATAGGTTTCATTTTTCATGATTGACAGTGGAAGGGCTAAATATGTTCATCATTGCATGTTGCAAAGGTTCCATATTTTGTATACATACTAAGAAAATTAAAAAATGAAAAGAGGGTATGCCTTAAAAGAATAATCAAAAGGAAAGAAAATCAATTGGTCAAAAGAATAGTGAAAATGAACCCCAAATTAAAGACCAGGAAAGTGGCCAGTCAAAATGACACTACTATCTTTTGGCAGCATCACAGTCTGCAAATATTGCTGCTAATAATACTTGATCGATGGCCCAACAGTCTAATCTGGACCATGCCATGTTTAAATTTATTGTTGTAGAATAGAGAATGATTCCTGTCCAAACAGCTCAAGCTTGGCAGATGACTAGCTAGGTAGAGAAATGAAGGAGCCCAACTGCTTAATCTGGGTCCTTGGAATAAATAAGGGTAGATTTAGATAGGAGGGTAGTCAAAAGAAAAAGAGGACAATCAGGGTTTGCTAATTCAAGCGCACCCAATTCAAGTGAAGAAAAAATGTTAGGATTTCTAGGTGGGGTAAGTAGTGTAAGGTTGCAGAAGTAAAGGTGTCATTACCATTTGGCTTATCAAAGAAGAACTCATCCCATTCAGGGTATTGGGACCATGGCAGAGGTTGGATGACATAACAATGGAAGCATGACTAATTTCCCCCTTTTCCCCAAACATCATTTATTAACATCCCCCTAAGGACCTTGGGATCCACCCATAAGTCCTGTTTCACTTCATTCCACAACAAGTACCAAGTCAAATTATGATTTTACTCAAGGAAAAGAAGCCACATTTCTTGTGTAAAAGTCATCATTCTGATTTCCTCTTATTTTCTATCTCTAAGTTTTACTTCTTAAAGCTTAGCATTTTCCCCTACATATTCACCTCACAAAGTCATATTAACAACTAATGTATTATTTAGCTCCCTAGCATGATTCCCCTTCCCTAATTCTACTAAAACTATATAAAATCCCAAAAAGTCTAGTTAAATACCCTCCCCCTAGCAATATAGCTATACAGTCATGTCTTGGGGAATATTAATCCATCAGGGACTAATATTAACCCTCCTTCACCACCCTAGACTATGGGTTTTAATAAAAAACTTTGGTTAAAAATTAAATTCTATAGTCTCCGCCCTCATAACCCCTTTTTAACCCTCCCGCGCTAACACATGGGTTTGTAATTTTTTTTAAATAAAACATATAAATGGGCGCATACATTATACCCCGCTAACCCTAAGTCTAAACCCACCCTGCTCACATTTTATTCAATTCATTAATTAAATTGGGCGGGTCCCGTGTCATAAACTGTCGTCACCTCACACTCCCCGCTAGCCGTCCGATCATTGGCGATCCCGATCTAAAGGTGGGCGGTCAATCTCACCAGGGAGGAAGTGGAGGTTTAGCATCCAAGGGATTGGCGGTTTCGCCCGTACCCCCCACGCATCGCTCTCCCGGTGTCGAGCTCCCCCCCCCACCCCCCCTTACAAATTCAGTGTGCAGTCTTCAACCTTTTCATTAATCCTAAGCTCAAGTACTAATCCAGAAAGGTTTAAACATGGCCACTCCATCAGCTCTAGATGTTTCTCCTATCAATACACCCAGTAAGGAGCTTGAAGCAATGCCTTTAGTGGACAGTGATTTCCTCATTCAAGATTTTGTGGGAGAGAGGAACCATTTACAGACCTTCTGCCAGCTGAGGAATAGCCACTTGAACAACAGTGATATGTATGGCATCTGGGAGTCAAATCTGCCCATCTACTTCTTGCCCTCTATGAATATCTTTCCTGAAATCATTCACCTCTGTGCTGAGAATTATGACCAAAGCCTCAGAGCTGTTAAGTCTCCATCTGGGAGCATACTCTTTTACATTACTCCTGATTCCATCAATCAAATGCTCAACCTTAAGCAGACCCAATTGCCCTACCCTTTTTCCATAAAGCACCTGCTGGATGAAGGCTCCAAGCTCTCTAGCACTGAGATTGCTACAGTTGCCAAAAATTTCATGAGAGCAGACCGCCAACCTACTGGGCCACCTCCTTTCCTATATGTAAATTTCAATGAGGTAGGCAAGCTGCTTGTGGACATGATATCCTCTGTGCTGGGTTTCTCCACAAATGAACATATTGATGAAAGTGTGTTGGTCTTGTTATCTGCATATAGCCTTGGGAAGCCCCCTGCTATAAAATACAACTATGCCAAGTTTATTGCCAACAAGATACATGACCAACTACTAAAGCTGGACAGGGAGGCAATATTTAAATATTCATCATACATCTATCACCTGTTCATGTACTATCAGACAGATTTCTTCCAATGCCCTATCAAGAAGCTAGATTCACAGGGTGAGAGGAGGTTTGTCATCTTTTGGTCTTCAGTTTTCCATCAAGTCCAGAACTCTCCCTAGTCCTACTGTGAATTCATTGACCAGTTTGTCTATCCAGTCACATGCCTCTTGAAAAGAACTCCTCCTGCTAGATTGTCAAATGACATGCAGAAAATATTACAGCTGTCCAAGAATTACAAAATAGGTGATTGGTATCTATACCAAAATCACACAGTCATCAGGATCTATGGTTGTGAGCTCTATCCTTACAGGCTCCCAAGATATGTGCCTATGAGATTGTTTGCCTTGTAATACTATAGGAAACTCATCAATTCTGATCTTACACACTTTCATAGTGCCAAGAACAAAGCCAATCTGAAATTCAGAGACCGTCTAGGCCCCTTCATCAGGAACAAGAAAGATGGTTGGCAAGAGGCTGATCAAATACTGGGGCAACAACTTAAACTAAAAAGGAGTTTCTGATGGGTCCCTTATGACCCTAATGGCTTTATCAGTGTTAGAAGAGTCAAATATAGGATATTAGCCTATAAGCATTGTCCATATCCACAAATTAAACATTTTGCCAACCAAGATGAATGGGTGCCTGGGACATTAGTTGAGGAATTTAGTCAAGAAGAGACAATGGAGCAAACTGTGAAAGATTTAGAAAAAATTCTTGACTTGGATTCTTTTCAGCAGGTAACATTCAAGCTACCAATCTAAGTCGGAGAAGGCACATCCACTGCTACAGCTGCACAAACCATCCAGCAGACATCTACAACAACAACAACCATAACAAAAGGAAAAGAAGTGATGGATGTACAATAGGAAACACAGGCAGAAAAACCCACCACTTCAAAAGATCAAAGTCAAGGGCAAGCCCCTCTATAGCAAGCAGAAGCATCCCAAATTCCAGCCTTGCAAACTCCTCTCAATGAGGAAAGAGGCAAAAAATGGGATAGAGAGGAGCCCACACCTCCAAGTGGGTCAACACAACAACCAGAGGCCAAGAGGCAAAGGATTGACCCTCAGGCTGAAGAAGAACACATCAGTGAAGAAAGGGCAGAAAGCCAAAGCAGAGAAAGAGAATCCAGCCAGCAAACTGCTACCAGCTCATTCCAGCAGGAACAAGGTATGCAACAAAGTACAGAAGTGTCCTCTTCCAGGCAACAGGGCAAGCAACCAGCTGGAATAAAAGGAACCTTTATGGAGATTAAGGCACAAAATGAACTCTTGAGAGTTCAACTTTATGATCAATTCCTAAAGGAAACACCCTCCAAGCAAAAAAGATTGATGGCAGCATATGATATCAAGGAGGATAAAATGATTTTGACTCATTTTAAGCCTAAGGTTCCAAAGCCCAAATCAGCTGCAAACTACACAAAGACAAACCTAGAGGTCCTCTCCAAGGACATACATCCCATGGATCAAATAGAATTGCACAAGAAAATAGGGGAAATGGTGTATGCTACAGTTGCAGACAGGGCCATGCTGGCCCATCAATTAAAAGAGTCACTAAAAAATACCAATACACAACTAGATTTGGAAAGGATGTCTTCTACTGCTAAGGATAACAGAATAAAAACTCTGGAAGACATAATTATTGATTTAGGACATGATCCTAAAGATGCAAAGGGTATTAAGGCCCTTATGAAGAAAAAGGAGGATGACATTGCTGCACTTAGGAAGCAGGCAAAGCTACCTGCAACCATTCACCCTCAAACAACAGAACTTGCACAGGAAAAGCAAGTTGATGAGACCATGGATCTACTTCTGAAGATGAATCAGAGAATACTACAGATGGAGGCAGAATTGGAAAAGGCATTGCAAGACAAGCAAGGGGAGTCAACCTCCCAACCCCCTCAAACTTCTACAACTCTTGGCCCTGCTCCTCCTACACAAACAACAGCAGCCCCTCCTGCCATTCCAACACCTACCACAGCCATATTAGCTACAGAAACAACAACAGCAACAACAGCAGCACCAGAATCAAGTATGAGCATGGAGGACTTAATGAAAGCTATCAAGGAACTTGAAGTTCAAGTGACAGAAATTAATGAAGCCAAAGAAAGACTGGCCAAGCTAGAGGCCAGCTATGATAAGTCCAAAATGATAGTGGCAGAGAAGCAAAGAGACATAAAGGCCTTAGAGACCAAAGTGAAAGCCTTACAAAAAGAACTGCTTCTGGGAAAAACTCTGGCTGAGATCAAGAAGATTATATGGGCCAAAATTGGCCAATCAATCCATGATCAATGGAGGTCAATACAAGCAATATATGAGCAAATTGAATTAATAGGCATAGCTCATATTGAAATACAGAAGGCCAGAACAGCACTGGGAATTATGCCTGAGAAGGCTAATAAGATGATACATTTCCTAAATACTCACACTAAGGAAGAATTGGCAGCACTGGATATACACAGTAGAACATACACTATCCTGACAGCCAAGAAAGTGCTAACCTTAAGAAATTTCACACAGACTCTAGAAAGGAAATGTCAGGATATGAAGGCAGAAATAGATGATTTCAAGGCAAAAATAATAGCATTGCAAGATAGAGGATTGCCTAGCCTAGTGACTGGTGCTGGACAACTGCTGTCATATGAGAAATACATCACAAGGATCAACAATTATGTTGAAAATTAGATTACAGCATCCACCAGCTCCATAGAAGAAGCAGGACCTCCCTCTGGGCAGTCTCTGTATGATAAATTAGAGAATTTATTTTTTATTGAGCATGAGATTAATCATCTGTTTGAACTGCCTCCAAATTTCTACAGATATACTAAAGCAGATGAAACACTCATAAAAATAAGGAGACATCAGCTACCTCCAGCTGATTGGTGGCAGGCAATGCTGGAGGTACTACCCAGGTGATTCAAGTATATTCTTCCTTTTTGTCAAAGTTCAGATCTCAGTCACAGTACAGGTCAGCAAAGAACCAAGCACACAGGTATTACAGGAAGCATCAGTGCAGTGACTCATCAAAGCACTCAGACAACGTGCTCAGCAAACGCAGATTTAGAAACGCAGCTACAACCAACTTTGCTGATCCCAAAAAGTCAAAATTTGTCTGACAGAAAGACAGCTGCCATATTAATATTAACTGCTATAGTTATTTCTTTCATTTATTTCTGTAAGATAGTTGGTGATGTAATTTATTACACAATAACTCACTGTCTAGATATTTTATCTCCTATTTTTGTATATATATCCCCTCATAGAACGTATTGAGGGTCGGTTGTAGTGAAACTCTCTCAGAAGAGTTGCATTGTATATCTCAGACGTTTTGCTAATACAAATTGCTGGTGGAGTTCTTGGTTCCTATACTGTCTAAAGGTGGAAATGAAGGACTGTGTTATGTTGTAGGATTCCTGTGTCGTTTAATGGAACAATAAGTTATTCTGAACCATGTTTATGTCTTTCTGTGTATGCAAAAAATTCATATATGTTTCATGATCATAGTGACAGGGAAAAAGAATAGCTTAGGAATTGTTTAAATACACCCTATGCTCAATCTCTGTTTCTAATATGTTTTCTTCAGGATTAGCCATGGATATGAATTCTTAATTGCTCATATTTAAACTAATTCTCTCACTATGAATATTGTTTAGGAATTCTTAACTGCTCTTAAACAATACTCTCATTTTCTCCCCTGTTAGCATAGTGGAAGATTCTTAACTGCCTTTCACTCACTAAATCCATAACTCCATCACCTAAATCTTAAAAAATTGTTCCACAGATGCCTATCTGGCTTTGCAGCAATACTCTTCCTTCAAAAACATACTTCAGTAGTACACAGTCATGAACTCCATTGCCCAATGGCCCAAACTGTTTTGTAACTCATATCTCAGCTCTGTTTTGAATTCACCAACCAACCAAATCTAAAACAAATCAGTGCACCATAACTAGCCTAAAAATCAGCCACCAACAAAGCTAAATTATAAAGAGAGAGCCCTCTCTAGTTGCAAGTAGGCTAGGACCTGTAACTAAAAGACTGGTTAGTGATTACCTCGGCCATATTCCCTTTAGGAAGCAGGGAACAACCTGAGTGATAACATCATTAGCGACTCCACTAGGGACATCTATTTCAAATTGCCACTTGAAAGGAAACAAGCTTCCTGTTATTCAGATAAATCTTCTAGGAAGTACCTCTAAGAAGCTGTGACTATAAGCTTCTCATAAAACATTAAGAAAACAAACTCAGAAGCTGGCTCCAAAGAAGAAAACTCGTTACACTAGGTCAAACCCTGACCCTAATCCCCCAGCTGTCTTTGAAAACCCCAATTTAATTCCTAAGATCTTGAAGAAGAAAGAACAACAAGGAGAGTTCTCAGATTTAGGTGCTGAAGCAATTCAGCAGAGCTATATTCCTACCCCTGCTAAAGTATCAGTTCATCCTCATATTACCCCCACTTCCCCTAGTTCTTCATCCACTTCCCAAAGTAGTTTCCCCACTCCTCCACACACTACACATCTCACTCCTGTTATCCCTGTTCTTCCAACTGTTCCACTCCTTCTTGTTGTCCCTTTTATCTCTGCAAATATGGCTAACAGGTATGCCCCTTTACACCTACCTGCAAATCCAAGGGCTATGCCCCAAGATTATCAAAGCAAAATCACTTACTTTGATGGTACTAGTTCTTATACAGCCCAACAACACACTAAGAAAATGCAGGATTATTTTGAAAATTATGAAATTGATGATGAAGATGTAAGGATGAAAATTTTTGTACAAAGTTTAACAGGGGATGTAAGGACCTGGTTTAGGTCGTTAGCTGCACTTTCTATACTCAATCCTGATGCTTTATACCTAAGCTTCTTAAACAGATGGGAAAAGAAGAAAGACCTTTTACACATACTAACTGAGTATGATAATTTAAAAAGGGGTCCACAAGAAACAGTTCAAGATTACTGTGTTAGGTTCAACAATGTATACAACACCATTCCTCAGAACCTAAGACCCCCACCTGACTTGGCCTTGATCAAATTCCCTGATGGTTTTGATTCAGATATGGCATATCAGTTAAGAGAAAGAGCACCTCCAAGTCCGGAAGACATGCAAAATATAGCTGTCAGTGTGGAGGCAAACCTGATTGCTAAGAGAACCACAACTAAAAATGAGAGAAGAACAACATTTAAAGAGGAACCCTCAACTTTTGAGCAAAATCTAGACGCAATCATGAAAGGTATGGAGAGGCTGGGAGATAGAGTTGAGACCATTGAGAGAAACTCCTCTTGGGAAGGGCAAACAAGAAACACTACTAGGAATCCCAATTTTAGGAAAAACCAAAACCCAAATGCTGGGAGGACTAGTCCTGATCAGAATATCAGACCTCCATTTCAAGAAAACTATGCAGAGGCCTCAACCTCTAATGAACAAGTAGAGGATCCCCACATCAATCTAATGGTTTTGGACAGTGAACAACAAGTATTCTTGACACAAGATGATCAACACGCCCAAGAATACAAACAATTCCAAACAAAATCTGGTGAGTCATTTGATTTCAGAGAAGGGTATGATACATCAGTCTATGAAGTACACAAACAATATAAGTTAAGAAGTAGAACCATAGATGTGCCTGAAACTACCAAACCAACACACACCACAGCGCCCAAGAAATCCAGTGATAAAGCTGTCTCAACAGAGTCCTCAGATAAAAAACTCCAAAGGGAAGTCACAATGGAAGATGTATCTGATATACAGCCTTCAGTAAATCCCTCATCTTCACCATCTCTTCCAACAGAACTCTTGAGCAGACCTCTAGAAAACAATCACAATTCAGACATACCTCAAAACAGTGAACTTGGCCATGACAAGGACACCCAAAACCCAACAGAAAAAGAAAAACTTGCTACTCAGAATATAAAAGTTCAGATGGAAAAGCCTTTCAATTTGGAAATAGAAATTGGCAAACTGAAAATAGCCATTCCTCTTTCTGAACTGGCTAAACATGAGGTCTTTAGACAACAAATCAATAGATCATTGCAAGTACCAGAGAATTAGGATGCAGTTAATATTCTGGATGATCAGCCAGAACTTATTTTTGGCTTAGAAGTCAATGGCAAATTAGTGGATGGAGGTATCCCTCCATTTTATGTGAGCCTAAACATTCATGACAAAGTGCTACACAATGCCATGTTTGACTCAGGTGCCTCTCATAACCTAATGCCCAAATCAGTAATGGAAAAACTTGATCTAGACATCACCAGACCCTATAAAGACTTGTTTTCATTTGACTCCAGCCAGGTAAGATGCCTAGGACTTATTAAGGACCTTTGTGTATCCCTAGTCCAATATCCAGCTAAAACAATTTTAATGGATGTAGTAGTAGCTAACATTCCACCTAAATATGGTATGCTTTTATCTAGATCATGGAGTGCCAAACTCCAAGGATCTCTGCAACTAGACATGTCATATGCCACAATTTCAGTCTTTGGCCAGCCAAAGAGATTATACTGAGAAACATTGATGAAATATGTGGTCAGCAGTCAGGAGAAGCCCCAAAACTTCCCAATCTACTCCATTCATTCAAACATGGACTCATTTATATTGTACAATGCTAATATGTGTCCCAAACTGAGGTTAAGCTCCTAAAAACAATAGAATCCAGGCACATAAATGAACAGTCTAGTGCCCAAGATCAAAAGATCATTGATGTGATCAACACAACACAGTCTATTAATATATCACATGAATCACCAAAGCCAGACCTGCCCATTAAACAAACATGTAAACTCATTGAAAGAAGCATTGATCAAGAGATATTGTGGTATTTAGAATTTGATGGGTCAGTGAACAAACTAGGAGCAGGGGTAGGGGTTTGGATACACAATACACAAAATGACCATGCTCTAGGTCATGCATATAGACTTAACTTCAGATGTACAAACAACATGGCCGAATATGAAGCCCTTTTGCTAGGTCTCAAACTGATTAGGAGTCTTGGAGTGACCAAAGTTTCCATTTTGGGTGATTCAGATCTGATTATACAACAGATAGAGGGAAGCTTTGTCACAAATTATCTCAGGCTAAGGTCTTACAGGATAGCAGTAACAGACTTACTCAGCAGCTTCTCGGGCTTTCAGCTCACCAAAATACCTAGAAGCCATAATTTACATGCTCATAGTTTGGCAACTTTTGCAAGCACCTGTAAACTTCCTTTTGGGCCTAACCATCAGTTCACTATTGAGATTAAACATAGGCCTGCTGTCCCAGATAATGTAGACAATTGGCAAGTATTTGAGAATGATACTCAGATAAATAATTTTTTGACCATGAAAGAATAATTCTCAAACTTAAACATAGACACAAGAATTAGGAATGATCAACACCAAACTGATGAACTTAAGACAAGTATATCAGCTGAAACAGCAAATATGATCTTACATCCTACAACCTTTGACTTTGCTAATGTACAGAAGCTAAAACAAGCAGATTTTGATGAAATCATTGAAGAACAATTTGAAGTAATTCAATTAAAGGATAATTTCCTACCCACAGGTCTTACTCCTTTAGAAGACATTTTTTATTCAAATGACATCCCTAAATAACCAAAGATGCAACCCATAAATGCAGAAATTGAGGAGTATAATATTGGGACCACTGAAAATCCCAAAATGATAAAGCTTTCTAGAACCTTACCTCCTGATAAGAAATCAGAATATATTGAACTGTTTAAAGAGTTTCAAGATGTGTTTGCATGGAGTTATGAGGACCTCGAATCCTATGATACTTCAGTCATCCAACACACAATACCCTTGAAAGAAAGCCAGAAACCCTTCAAACAGAAGTTTAGGAGAGTGAATCCAGTCCTTCTTCCCCTAATTGAAAAGGAAGTAAAACGAATGTATGAAGCTGGAATCATTGCCCCTATAAGATTTTCTGAATGGATTTCAAACCTTGTACCCACAAGAAAGAAAACTAGGGAGATAAGACTTTGTGTTGATCTGAAAAATTTGAACAAAGTCTCTCTCAAAGACCACTACCCCTTGCCAAAAATGGATAACATCTTATAGAGGGTAGTGGGAGCTTCAAAGATCTCACTATTGGATGGTTTCTCAGGATTCAATCAAATTCTAGTTCACCCAGATGATCAGGATAAAACAGCTTTTACTACACCTTGGGGAACTTTTAAATATGTAAAAATGCCTTTTGCACTCAAGAATGCTGGAGCCACATTTCAGAGGGCAATGGACATAGCCTTTGCTAAAGAAATCCATGATTTCTTAGTCATATACCTTGATGATCTCACAACCTTCTCAAAATCAGACCAAGAACATTTAAAACATCTCAGACAAGTGTTCTTAATTTGCAGAAAGTATGGCATATCTTTGAACCCAAAGAAATCACTATCTGGCCTTAAAGAAGGAAAACTCCTAGGTCATATAATTTCAAAAGATGGCATAAGAATTGACCCTGATAGGATTCAAGCTATCCTTCAAGTCCCTCATCCAACAAACATCAAATAATTACAAGCTTTTTCAGGAAAGATTAATTTCCTAAGAAGATTTATTCCTAACTTGGTTGAACTAATAAGATTGTTGAACAACATGCTCAAGAAAGATGCCAAAGTCAAATGGATAGTAGAAGCCAAACAGGATTTTGAGGAAATCAAGATAGCTTTAACAAAAACACCTATTCTTACAAGTCCTAGATTTGATAGAGACTTTATAATTTTTTCCTTTGCATCTGAGCATACAATTGCTGTTGTCTTGTTACAAAAGGATAACTCAAGATGTGAAAAACCCATTTCCTTTTTCAGCAGAGCCCTTAGAGATGCCCCACTCAAATATCAGATCATGGAAAAACAAGCATATGCCCTTGTCAAGGCCATAAAAGATTTTAGAGTCTATATCTTGTACTCTCACATAATTGCATATGTTCCCAATGCAGTGGTCAAAGACATTTTAACTCAAGAGGGAATTGAAGGTAAGAGGGGCAAATGGATAGCCAACATTTTGGAATATGATGTAGAGATTAAGCCAACAAAACTTATAAAAGGAAAAGGGCTAGCTAAACTAATGACTGAAACCAATTTCCAAGCCCTTGACATCAATGAACTGGATAACGAACAGGAGATGGCAACTCCACAGATCAATCAAGCCCTCTTACAATCACCTTGGTATACTGACATATGTTTTGTATTGTTAAACCTCCAAGATCCTCCAGGGTTATCCAGAACCAAAAAGAGATTTTTGAAAATGAAAGCTTCAAAGTTTTGTATCATAGATAATGTATTATTTTGGAGAAATCATGAAGGTATTTTGCTTAACTGCCTAACTTTGGATGAAACTGATAAATTCCTTAGAGAATTTCATGCAGGAGATTGTGGAGGGTGCTTATATTGGAAATCAACAGCTGATGAAATCCTAAGGGCTAGATTTTATTGGCCCTCCCTATTTGCTGATGCAAAAAAGTATGTGATGTCATGTCATAAATGTCAGATCTTCGAAGGAAAGAAAAGGTTGTTGCCGTTACCCCTGAAACCCATTTCAACTGAAAAACCATTTCAACAATGGGGCTTGGACTTCATTGGGGAAATTCACCCTTCATCCTCTGGCCAGCATAGATGGATTTTGACAGCTACAGATTACTTCACCAAATGGATAGAGGCCATACCTTGTAGAAAAACAAATGACTCAATCATCATGCAATTCCTAGAAACTAATATCTTGTCTAGATTTGGCTGCCCAGAGAAGATCATAACAGACAATGCAGTTGCCTTTAAATCCAAAAGAATGATCAGTTTCTGTCACAAATATCATATTACCCTAGGTCATTCCACAACCTATTACCCTCAAGGCAATGGCCTAGTTGATTCCTCCAACAAAAGCCTCATCAATATCATCAAAAAGATCTTGGAGGAGAACAAAAAGAATTGCAATAAGAAACTAGTCAATGCACTATGGGCAGATAGATTGACCACTAAAAGATCCATTTGTACAAGTCCATATGAATTGGTATATGGTTTGGAAGTTGTCTTCCCATCATCTCTTGGGGTCCCTGTGATCAAATTGCTGCAGGAAATACAAGCAGAACCTAATGACATCCAGAGGAGGATCAATCAAACAATTCACTTGCAACAAACAAGGGAAGAAGTGTATCATAGAACCCAGGTTATACAAGAGAAGATGAAAAAGATGTTTGACAAAAGAACAAAAGCTGAAGACTTTTTCATAGGGAACAAAGTACTAAAATGGGACTCTAGGAGGGAAGACAAAGGGAAACATGGCAAATTTAATTTGCTTTGGAGAGGACCATTTGTAATTCAAGTTGTGCAGGGGAATAATACCTTTTTTCTAAAGAGTCTGGGTGGTTCAAATAATGAGGAAGGCCCAGTGAATGGGAGAATGCTCAAGCACTATAATGATCCATGAGCATAGCACAATTACATATTGTACATAAATATGTGTATTTTCAACATTTTTCTTTTATAGGAGATAGATAAAGGAACAAGTACAACAAATTTTGAAGTAAGATCAGCAAACTATATCAAAGGTGACATATATGATTAAAAGTTCCACAAGAAAATGTGAGGAAGGTCTACAGAACAGAGAACCAATGATAAACAGTGATACAGGCTAGCAAGACACAAAGTGGTAATTCTTGCACAAATCAGGTCAAAGGACACTACATACAAGTTCATGAGATTCAGATCAAAGATGTCCATGCTAAGGAGGAGTCTCTGCAACAAGAATAGAAAAATAAGGCCATATGACTTGCTATTCTTGGCTTTCCTCCAGGAAAAGCCATCCCCAAGTGGAGCCACTGTTAGGTTCCTATACCAATAGGTTTCATTTTTCATGATTGACAGTGGAAGGGCTAAATATGTTCATCATTGCATGTTGCAAAGGTTCCATATTTTGTATACATACTAAGAAAATTAAAAAATGAAAAGAGGGTATGCCTTAAAAGAATAATCAAAAGGCAAGAAAATCAATTGGTCAAAAGAATAGTGAAAATGAACCCCAAATTAAAGACCAAGAAAGTGGCCAGTCAAAATGCCACTACTATCTTTTGGTCGCATCACAGTCTGCAAATACTGCTGCTAATCATACTTGATGGATGGCCCAACACTCTAATCTGGACCATGCCATGTTTAAATTGCTTGTTGCAGAATACAGAATGATTCCTGTCCAAACAGCTCAAGCTTGGCAGATGACTAGCTAGGTAGAGAAATGAAGGAGCCCAACTGCTTAATCTGGGACCTTGGAAGAAATAAGGGTAGATATAGATAGGAGGGCAGTCAAAAGAAAAAGAGGACAATCAGGGTTTGCTAATTCAAGCGCACCCAATTCAAGTGAAGAAAAAATGTTAGGATTGCTAGGTGGGGTAAGTAGTGTAAGGTTGCAGAAGTAAAGGTGTCATTACCATTTGGCTTATCAAAGAAGAACTCATCCCATTCAGGGTATTGGGACCATGGCAGAGGTTGGATGACATAACAATGGAAGCATGACTAATTTCCCCCTTTTCCCCAAACATCATTTATTAACATCCCCCTAAGGACCTTGGGATCCACCCATAAGTCCTGTTTCACTTCATTCCACAACAAGTACCAAGTCAAATTATGAGTTTACTCAAGGAAAAGAAGCCACATTTCTTGTGTAAAAGTCATCATTCTGATTTCCTCTTATTTTTTATCTCTAAGTTTTACTTCTTAAAGCTTAGCATTTCCCCCTACATATTCACCTCACAAAGTCATATTAACAACTAATGTATTATTTAGCTCCCTAGCATGATTCCCCTTCCCTAATTCTACTAAAACTATATAAAATCCCAAAAAATCTAGTTAAATACCCTCCCCCTAGCAATATAGCTATACAGTCATGTCTTGGGGAATATTAATCCATCAGGGACTAATATTAACCCTCCTTCACCACCCTAGACTATGGGTTTTAATCAAAAACTTTGGTTAAAAATTAAATTCTATAGTCTCCACCCTCATAACCCCTTTTTACCCCTCCCGCGCTAACACATGGGTTTGTAATGTTTTTTAAATAAAACATATAAACGGGCGCATACATTATACCCCGCTAACCCTAAGTCTAAACCCACCCCGCTCACATTTTATTCAATTCATTAATTAAATTGGGCGGGTCCTGTGTCATAAACTGCCGTCACCTCACACTCCCCGCCAGCCGTCCGATCGTTGGCGATCCCGATCTAAAGGTGGGCGGTCAATATCACTAGGGACGAAGCGGAGGTTTAGCATCCGGGGGATTGGCGGTTTCACGGCCATACCCCCACCACGCGTCGCTCTCCCGGGTTGTTCGGAGGAACCCCCCCCTTATACCGCTCAGGACCCAAAGGTGGTGCGGGGAAACCAGAAACCGCCTTCCCGCCTTGTGACATCATACCCACGTCACCATGACGTCAGCGCCCATGTTCCCCGCCACTGCTCCACGTTGACTCCACGTCATGCATCCGTGTCCATGCCTCGCCACCGTGTCCCCGCCACGTTGCCACCCACGTCAGCCTCCACGTCACCCTGCCGTACCCGGGACCCACCGATGATGTCATGCTGATGTCATCGCCAAAAAGCGCCAAAAGCGCCAAAAAGTCCTAATTTCGCATAAAACCACGCGAAAGAGCCATTTTTATGTCATTTTCACCACTCATTTCAGAGCACTGTGCATGCTTTTACGACGATTTGCTGCCAAACTCACAATTCAACTGTTTGAGCTGCCACCACCTACTGAATTCAAGTTGATTGCTTGCCATTGTACCAATTCAACGCCCTAGGAGCTGCAAAAACCAGGTATTTGCCCGCAGTCGACCTATTTCACCCTTGTTTTTGCCATTTGTCTCCTATTTACCTACAAAAAATCTCTGCAAGCTCCTCACAATTCAATTAACTACTAAAAACGGCCTAAATTCCTAGTAAAGCTCCTGCTTTAACAAAACTCGTTAAAACCCGCGCCCTCCTGCAAAATTCACCGTTAAAGAGTGATTATAAAGCCTGAGCCTATCAACTGAAGTGCATACAACTGTGCATTAATCCCTTACTAGAATTCCCTCTGCAAAACTCCATCTACTTAGCTCAAAACATTCTGGTTTTTTCCACAAAGTGCCCCACAGTTCATCAAACCTGTAAAAAGTCTTTTTGAATTCTGAAAACTAGTCACTCCCAAGTACAAATTCAGTGTGCAGTCTTCAACCTTTTCATTAATCCTAAGCTCAAGTACTAATCCAGAAAGGTTTAAACATGGCCACTCCATCAGCTCTAGATGTTGCTCCTATCAATACACCCAGCAAGGAGCTTGAAGCAATGCCTTTAGTGGACAATGATTTCCTCATTCAAGATTTTGTGGGAGAGAGGAACCACTTACAGACCTTCTGCCAGCTGAGGAATAGCCACTTGAACAACAGTGATATGTATGGCATCTGGGAGTCAAATTTTCCCATCTACTTCTTGCCCTCTGTGAATATCTTTCCTGAAATCATTCACCTCTGCGCTGAGAATTATGACCAAAGCCTCAGAGCTTTTAAGTCTCCATCTGGGAGCATACTCTTTTACATTACTCTTGATTCCATCAATCAAATTCTCAACTTCAAGCAGACCCAACTGCTCTACCCTTTTTCCATAAAGCACCTGCTGGATGAAGGCTCCAAGCTCTCTAGCACTGAGATTGATACAGTGTCCAAAACTTTCATGAGAGCAGACCGACAACCTACTAGGCCACCTCCTTTCCTATATGTAAATTTCAATGAGGTAGGCAAGCTGCTTGTGGACATGATATCCTCTGTGCTGGGTTTCTCCACAAATGAACATATTGATGAAAGTGTGTTGGTCTTGTTATCTGCATATAGCCTTGGGAAGCCCCCTGCTATAAAATACAACTATGCCAAGTTTATTGCCAACAAGATACATGACAAACTGCTAAAGCTGGACAGGGAGGCAATATTTAAATATTCATCATACATCTATCACCTGTTCAAGTACTATCAGACAGATTGCTTCCAATGCCCTATCAAGAAGCTGGATTCACAGGGTGAGAGGAGGTGTGTCATCTTTTGGTCTTCAGTTTTCCATCAAGTCCAGAACTCTCCCTATTCCTACTGTGAATTCATTGACCAGTTTGTCTATCCAGTCACATGCCTCTTGAAAAGAACTCCTCCTGCCAGATTGTCAAATGACATGGAGAAAATACTACAGCTGTCCAAGAATTACAAAATAGGTGATTGGTGTCTATACCAAAATCACACAGTCATCAGGATCTATGGTTGTGAGCTTTGTCCTTACAGGCTCCCAAGATATGTGCCTATGAGATTGTTTGCCTTGGAATACTATAGGAAACTCATCAATTCTGGCCTTACACACTTTCATAGTGCCAAGAAGAAAGCCAATCTGAAATTTAGAGACCGTTTAGGCCCCTTCATCATGAACAAGAAATATGGTTGGCAAGAGGCTGATCAAATACTGGGGCAACAACTTAAACTAAAAAGGAGTTTCTGGTGGGTCCCTTATGACCCTAATGGCTTCATCAATGCTAGAAGAGTCAAATATAGGCTGTTAGCCTATAAGCATTGTCCATATCCACAAATTGAACATTTTGCCAACCAGGATGAATGGGTTCCTGGGACATTAGTTGAGGAATTTACTCAAGAAGAGGCAATGGAGAAAACTGTGAAAGATTTAAAAGAAAATCTTGACTTGGATTCTTTTCAGCAGGTGACATTCAAGCTACCAATCGAAGTCGGAGAAGGCACATCCACTGCTACAGCTGCATAGACCGTCCAGCAGGCATCTACAACAACAACAGCCACATCAAAAGGAAAAGAAGTTATGGATGTACAATAGGAAACATAGGCAGAACAACCCACCACTTCAAAAGATCAAATTCAAGGGCAAGCCCCTCTACAGCAAGCAGAAGCATCCCAAATTCCAGTCTTGCAAACTCCTCTCAATGAGGAAAGAGGTAGAAAACGGGATAGAGAGGAGCCCACACCTCCAAGTGGGTCAACACAGCAACCAGAGGCCAATAGGTAAAGGATTGACCCTCAGGTTGAAGAAGAACACATCAGTGAAGAAAGGGCAGAAAGCCAAAGCAGAGAAAGAGAATCCAGCCAGCAAACTGCTACCATCTCATTCCAGCAAGAACAAGGTATGTAGCAAAGTACAAAAGTGTCCTCTTCCAGGCAACAGGGCAAGCAACCAGCTGGAATCAAAGTAATCTTTATGGAGATTAAGGCACAAAATGAACTCCTGAGAGTTCAACTTTATGATCAATTCCTAAAGGAAACACCCTCCAAGCAACAAAGATTGATGGCAGCATATGATATCAAGGAGGATAAAATGATTTTGACTCATTTTAAGCCTAAGGTTCCAAAGCCCAAATCAGCTGCAGACTACACAAAGACAAACCTAGAGGTCCTCTCCAAGGACATACATCCCATGGATCAAATAGAACTACACAAGCAAACAGGGGAAATGGTGTATGCTACACTTGCAGACAGGGCCATGCTGGCCCATCTGTTAAAAGAGTCACTAAAAAATACCAATACACAACTAGATTTGGAAAGGATGTCTTCTACTGCTAAGGACAACAGAATAAAAACTCTGGAAGACATAATTATTGATTTAGGACATGATCCTAAAGATCCAAAGGGTATTAAGGCCCTTATGAAGAAAAAGGAGGATGACATTGTTGCACTTAGGAACCAGGCAAAGCTGCTTGCAACCATTCACCCTCAAACAACAGAACTTGCACAGGAAAAGCAAGTTGATAGGACCATGGATCTGCTTCTGAAGATGAATCAGAGAATACTACAGATAGAAGCAGAATTGGAAAAGGCATTGCAGGGCAAGCAAGGGGAGTCAACCTCCCAACCCCCTCAAACTTCTACAACTCTTGGCCCTGCTCCTCCTACACAAACAACAACAGCCCCTCCTGCCATTCCAGCACCTACCACAGCCATATCAGCTACAGAAACAACAACAGCAACAACAGCAGCACCAGAATCAAGTATGAGCATGGAGGACTTAATGAAAGCTGTCAAGGAACTTGAAGTTCAAGTGACAGAAATTAATGAAGCCAAAGAAAGACTAGCCAAGCTAGAGGCCAGCTATGATAAGTCCAAAATGACAGTGGCAGAGAAGCAAAGAGACATAAAGGCCTTAGAGACCAAAGTGAAAGCCTTAGAAAAAGAACTGTTTCTGGGCAAAACTCTAGCTGAGATCAAGAATATTATATGGGCCAAAATTGCCCAATCAATCCATGACCAATGGAGGTTAATACAAGCAATATATGAGCAAATTGAATTAATAGGCATAGCTCATATTGAAATACAGAAGGCCAGAACATCACTGGGAATTATGCCTGAGCAGGCTAATAAGATGATACATTTCATGAATACTCACACTAAGGAAGAATTGGAAGCACTGGATATACACAGTAGAACAGACACTATCCTGACAACCAAGAAAGTGCTAAGCTTAAGAAATTTCACACGGACTCTAGAAAGGAAATGTCAGGATATGAAGGCAGAAAGAGATGATTTCAAGGCAAAAATAACAGCATTGCAAGATAGAGGATTTCCTAGCCTAGTGACTGGTACTGGACAACTGCTGTCATATGAGCAATACATCACAAGGATCAACAATTATGTTGAAAATCATATTACAGCATCCACCAGCTCCATAGAAGAAGCAGGACCTCCCTCTGGGCAGTCTCTGTATGACAAATTAGAGAATTTATTTTTTATTGAGCATGAGATTAATCATCTGTTTGAAGTGCCTCCAAATTTCTGCAGATATACTGAAGTAGATGAAACGCTCTTAAAAATAAGGAGACATTAGCTACCTCCAGCTGATTGGTGGCAGGCAATGCTGGAAGTACTACCCAGGTGATTCAAGTATATTCTTCCTTTTTGTCAAAGTTCAGATCTCAGTCACAGTACAGGTCAGCAAAGAATCAAGCACACAGGTATTACAGGAAGCATCAGTGCAGTGACTCATCTAAGCACTCAGACAACGTGCTTAGCAAACGCAGATTTAGAAACGCAGATACATCCAACTTTGTTGATCCCAAAAAGTCAAAATTTGTCTGACAGAAAGACATCTGCCATATTAATATTAACTGCTATAGTTATTTCTTTCATTTATTTCTGTAAGAGAGTTGGTGATGTAATTTATTATGCAATAACTCACTGTCTAGATATTTTATCTCCTATTTTTGTATATATATCCCCTCATAGAACGTATTGAGGGTCGGTTTTAGTGAAACTCTCTCAGAAGAGCTGCATTGTATATCTCAGACTTTTTGCTAATACAAATTGCTGGTGGAGTTCCTGGTTCCTATACTGTCTGAAGGTGGAAATGAAGGACTGTGTTATGTTGCAAGATTCTTGTGTCGTTTAATGGAACAATAAGTTATTCTGAACCATGTTTATGTCTTTCTGTGTATGCAAAAAATTCATATATGTTTCATGATCATAGTGACAGGGAAAAAGAATAGCTTGGGATTTGTTTAAATACACCCTATGCTCAATCTCTATTTCTAATATGTTTTCTTCAGGATTAGCCATGGATATGAATTCTTAATTGCTCATATTAAACTAATTCTCTCACAATGAATATTGTTTAGGAATTCTTAACTGCCCTTAAACAATACTCTCATTTTCTCCCCTGTTAGCATAGTGGAAGATTCTTAACTGCCTTTCACTCACTAAATCCATAACCCCATCACCTAAATCTTAAAAAATTGTTCCATAGATGCCTATCTGGCTTTGCAGGAATACTCTTCCTTCAAAAACATACTTCAGCAGTACACAGTCATGAACTCCATTGCCCAATGGCCCAAACTATTATGTAACTCATATCTCAGCTCTGTTTTGAATTCACCAACCAACCAAATCTAAAACAAAATCAGTGCACCATAACTAGCCTAAAAATCACCTACCAACAAAGCTAAATTATAAAGAGAGAGCCCTCTCTGGTTGCAGGTAGGCTAGGACCTGTAACTAAAAGACTGGTTAGTGGTTACCTCAGTCGTATTCCCTTTAGGAAGCAGGGAACAACCTGAGTGTTAACACCATCAACATGTTGTACTCAGTGATGTTGTTCGTTGATTGACCAATACATATCCTCCTAAAACTCACTAACTCGTCGCTTGGAGCAAAAATGGCCCAGGCTGTAGAAGATAGGTTCCACATTCTATGACTAGCTTTGTTGGCATACCCAATGAATGTTTCCAAAAGGTTTGACATTTGCAACAAATGTAAAGTGGATTACCTAACCAAAATGGCAACCCTTGACGAAATCAAAAATGTAACAAAAGCATATCTATAAAGAGATTACTACACTCAATCAAGCATAGTAATGCTTAAGATACAACCCATTTTCGGGTTGCGATAGTGGAATCCCATCGTAATCTACCAGCTCGTAGGCTCCTTTCACTAATATTCATTTAACAATATAGGGGCCCATCCATAATGGTTCGAACTTACCTACTCCCAATTTATCAAAGTCCTGATCGTAAAGTAAGACCAAGTTGCCTTCTAAGAAAACACGAGACTTAACAATTTTGTCAAATTGTGCTTTGACACGTTTCTTATGAGCTTCATTAGCCAGCGTGGTGTCACAATGGGTTTCTTCCAAGTGGATTAATTCCAAGAAACGAGCCTCTTCCGCTAAAGTTTCAGGAAGTAGATCGATTACGAGCTTGAGAGATGAAATTTCACACTGAATCGGTAAGACAGCTTCCAGGCCATACACCAAGTAAAAGGGTGTGAATCCGGTCGCGTTTCTTACCGATGTTCTATATTCCCACAGAGCTAAGTACAAGATTAAGTGCCAATTCCATTTGTGGACCTCAATCATCCTTTGCAGCATGCGCTTCAGGACTTTGTTGATGGCCTCAACTTGTCCGTTAGCTTGCAGATAATATGGAGTAGAACTGTTGTGGGACAGTCCTAATTTGGCAGTTAATTCAACCATCATGTGATTGCGAAAATGTGATCCATGATCTATGACTATAGCCTGTGGAACACCAAATCTAGAGACTACATGATTGAAAAAGAAAAGAGCACCCGTTTTTTCGCTGTTGTTTAATGTAGGCATTGCCTTGGCCCATTTTGTAAAATAGTCGATAGGGACTATGATATACCCATGCCCCCCAGCTGAGGTGGGATTACATGTCATGAAATATATGCCCCACTTGGTGAATGAGCCAACACCAATTACTGGATGTAGTGGTGGAGGTGGTAATCTGGTTTTGTGGTTGAAAATCTGACAAGCATGGAAAATTCTGACTGCAATTATGCAATCTTTGAATATTGTGGGCCAGAAGTAACTAGCTCGTAATATTCTTTTTGTCGTATCGTAACTAGATTGATGCCCCCCACATGCGCCTGAATAACAGTCATTCAGGACTTTTTCAGCCTCCTCATGCATGAGGCACCTTCTCAGAACTGTATCGACACCACGACAGTAAAGTGGATCACCGATGATCATGTAGTCTTTTGCTTGGTATTGAATATGTCACTGTTCAGAGTGAGAGGTATTAGGCCTAAATGTTTGGGTTTGGAGATAGATCAGTATATCTCCATACCACAAATCGCTTGACGACATCAAAAACAAGGTTTCATCCAAGATTGATGCTTTAGATGTTAAATCGTTGGACTTCGATGGGAGGTCACAAAGTAACTCCGCAAAGACTAGAGATTTCTTTGATTTGGATTTTGTGAATTCCAGATCAAACTCTTACAAAATTGCTATCCATTTTGAATATTTGTCCCGTAACAATTGACGCGAAAATATGTAAGTCATAGGGTTGCAATCTGACAAAATGGTTGTTTTGTGAAAAAGTATATAGCGTCGAAATCTCTGCACTACTTGAATAGCTGCCAAAGCTAGCTTTTCAACATAGGAGTATTTGCTTTCTGTATCATTTAAGTTGCGGCTTAATTAATACATAGGATGTTCTATTCCATTGTCTTCTTGTACTAAAACCATTGCGATGGTTGTATCTGTAGCGGCGAGATATAGGTTAAAGTCTTTTTTATAGTTAGGAGCATACATTAATGATGCTTTTACTAGCAAACCTTTTGGCATTTAATTCAACCATCATGTGATTGCGAAAATGTGATCCATGATCTATGACTATAGCCTGTGGAACACCAAATCTAGAGACTACATGATTGAAAAAGAAAAGAGCAGTCATTTTGTCGCTGTTGTTCAATGTAGGCATTGCCTTGGACCATTTTGTAAAATAGTCGACAATGACTATGATATACCCATGCCCCCTAGCTTAGGTGGGATTACATGTCATGAAATATATGCCCCATTTGGCGAATGACCCAACACCAATTACTGGATGTAGTGGTGGAGGTGGTAATATGGTTTTGTGGTTGAAAATCTGACAAGCATGGAAACTTCGGACTACAATTATGCAATCTTTGAATATTGTGGGCCAAAAGTAACTAGCTCGTAAGATTCTTTGTGTCGTATCGTAACCGGATTGATGCCCCCCACATGCGCCTGAATAACAGTCATTCAGGACTTTTTCAGCATCCTCATGCATGAGGCACCTTCTCAGAACTGTATCGACACCATGACAGTAAAGTGTATCACTGATGATCATGTAGTCTTTTGTTTGGTATTGAATATGTCACTGTTCAGAGTGAGAGGTATTAGGTCTAAATGTTTGGGTTTGGAGATAGATCAATATATCTCCATACCACAAATCGCTTGACAACATCAGAAACAAGGTTTCATCCAAGATTGATGCTTTAGATGTTAAATCGTTGGACTACGATGGGAGGTCACAAAGTAACTCCACAAAGACTAGAGATTTCTTTGATTTGGATTTTGTGAATTCCAGATCAAACTCTTACAAAATGGCTACCCATTTTGAATATTTGTCCCATAACAATTGACGCGACAGTATGTAAGTCATAGGGTTGCAATCTGACAAAATGGTTGTTTTGTGAAAAAGTATATAGCGTCGAAATCTCTGCACTACTTGAATAGCTGCCAAAGCTAGCTTTTCAACATAGGAGTATTTTCTTTCTATATCATTTAAGTTGCGGCTTAAATAATACATAGGATGTTCTATTCCATTGTCTTCTCGTACTAAAACCATTGCGATGGTTGTATCTGTAGCGGTGAGATACAGGTTAAAGTCTTTTTGATAGTCAGGAGCATACATTAATGATGCTTTTACTAGCGAACCTTTTAAAGCATCAAAGGAGGCTTGCGCAACCTGATCCTAGTTGAAGGGTACTTATTTTTTCAAAATATGCATATAACCTTTAGCAAGTTCGGCATAATTTGGAATGAACCTCCTTAGAAAGTTTGTTTTCCCTTGGAGTTTCTGAATTTGAAGCAAATTTGAGGGTGGAGGCATGTTGATGATTGCATGAACCTTACATGGGTCAAGTTGAATTCTATCCTTGGAAACTATGAAACCAGGTAACCGACCAGAACCGACACAAAAAACACACTTATGTAGATTGAGTCATATCTTATAGTGTTGGCAATGGAGAAATATAGCTCTCAAATGCTGTGGATGATCAGTCTGCTTTGCAAATGAGCTAGTAAATCATCAAGATATCGTTGAATGATGTGTTTGATGTCATGGAAGGCGTAGTTCATTTCCCTCTGAAAAGTTTCCCCTGTGTTCTTCAGACCAAACAGTATTTTACGGTACACGAATGTGCCCCATGGAAATATAAATGCAATCTTTGACTGGTCTTGTGGGCGGATGTTGATTTGATTATATCCGGAAAATCCATCCATGAAGGAAAATATTTCGCATCCAGCACATTCATCAATTATCTGGTCGATGAAGGTTGTAGGGTAGTTGTCCTTTGGACAAGCCTGATTTACATCCCTGTAATTGATGCACAGTCTAATCGTTCCTTGCCTTTTCATCACAGGAACAATATTTGATACCCAATCTATTAGAAGAACAAGGTAAATGAAACCAGCATGTAGAAGTTTTTCAACTTCTGCCTTAATGGTAGCGACTTTCTTCGGGTGTACCGATTGAAGCCGTTGCCAAACTGGTTTGACATCTGGATACATCTTGATTTCATGCTCCATAATACTTGAGTCAATGCCTATCATTTCTTCATATGACCATGCAAAGACGTCTCTGAATTCACGAAAGAGAGTGCAATATATTTCCAGTTCTGAAGGAGAACAAGATTTGCCAACATGAATATTCTCTACAACATTAGGTTTGGTCGAGATATTAATGGTGATAGTTTCCTCAATATTGGACAGATATCACTCAGAATCCACCATATTTACAGTATTTGATAGAAAATCAAAAACTGAAGGATGATTAAGATCCTTGGAATAATCTTCGTTGTTATCTTGAAGATGGGAATGATGGTGGCATTCTTCCCATGGTGCCTCTCCTATCATCATTGACAGAATGATTCATTCATCTGTAGAATGTATATGAGACCAAGGATCGGAACAGGTGCCATATTCTAAAGACCTGTCTATCCAAACACTTGATGAGTGTTGATTTGGGTTTGCCACCCATGCCTAGAAAATTGATTGCTAGAAAAATTCTATAGGACTTGGGAGCAACACCTGGCGATGATCCACACTAAAAAAAGGGTTAGAGTTCTTCTCAATATTTGATGATGTAGAAGATATCATGTGATAGGTCTAAACTGTGGCCACTTCCACCAGATTACTCGAAGGCGGGAGGGCAAAAGTACCCATTAAGGAAGGGTCCTTTAGAAGACCTACTTCGACATTTTGAAGCGTTTGAGAATTTCCATGGATCAATGGAATGCTTCCAGTAGCTTGTGAACTGTTGGGGAGAAAGGTTAGTTGGTCAACGATTATAATTCCTCCTTGGAAGGGAAATGCAATCTTTCTAAAATATGTTGACACAACAGCAGCCATAGCATAAATCCAGGGCCTGCCCAGTAAGATATTGTAGTCAAGGTTTCCATCAATGACCTCAACTTCAATTTCTATTGTCTTGCCCCCCAGCTCAACTTGTAAGTTACTTAATATCCCATATGGAGTGTATGTTCTTCCATAAAACACTTTTAATGTTGTTGATGATTGCGACAAGGGTGGTGAGCCTAAATTATTCCAGCAACTCATTGACATAATACAAGTAGATGCCCCCTCGTCAATAGTTGTTCGATGAACAGTCTTGTTGAGGGCTTTTACTTGTATTAGGAAAGCGAGTTGTGCTGGTAATTGAGGTTCATATCGTTTATGGTTAAACGCCACAAGGTTTGAATCCATTGGGTCAATCCCACCTACTGCTGATAATAAAGCCTACTTTTGGGAGGGGCAATTCTATAGTACTTCAAGTGTCGACATAGTGGTTGGCGATTGAGCTAGATCCTCTACTATATTATAATTATGTGTTGCTCGAGCACGAGGATTAAATGTCGATTTATGTACTACTACCTTTGGCGGCTTTATAGTTAATTTAGGAATGATGGGTGGCACAACTTTTGACGAAGTTGTTGACAAACTACTGGGTTGATTTGTAGCCTTGTTGTTTGACATCTGTGGATTCCCATAATCTTTATTCCTTGTCAATATCGAAGCATCATTTTGTTGTTTCGAAATGGACAACATAAGCACTTGGGATGGGGAAGCATGGTCGATAGCAACCAAATTGGTTTCTGGGTTTGGAAACGGATCAGTTAATAATGGTCCTCATTACATATGAAGCATGGCTGATTAGGTTTCTTTCACCTAGTAGGGTTTCCAGAAGATTTCTCAGGAGTCAAATATTCCTATTTCTTCTTTTTGTTTTTCCCTTTCTTCTTGCCCTCTGGTTGCTTTGGTTCCTTGCCCTTGTCAGATGACACGGCATTAACCTCTAGGGCAAGAAGTTTGTCATTTGCTTTTTTACTAGAAACTACAAGGGCCTTACCAGATGGAGCTTTTGTGGTTTCCATACTTGAGGTGCCAATCACGCCATCACCGGCATGAGTGTCTCTGTTTGATTTAGGAAGGGGAGGAACAAAAAATTCTAGCCTAGGAGCAACAGGAATTTTGTCATAGAGCATGCCAGACTGAGTATAGATCAGGTCTAGATATTGCGCATGAGCATTAACTTGCTCTTTAGTGACAACTCCTCCCTTGGCCACATCTTTTGTAATAGAAGGTAATAACGACTTAATAAACCACTCAGCTAGAAGCTGATCAAGAACATACGTCTTTACCATTCGACGATGATGTCACCACTCATGAATATGATCAGATATGTGAGTGGTTGTTGTTTGTTGTCTGTTTAAAATTGGTAAGGAGCTCCGTTCCTGTTTTGTACCTTGTGGGTAACTGAAAGTGGGTTAAAAAAGTAGTGGCGAGGGTGCTGAAGTTGTCAAACGAAGCTTTAGGAAATTCAATGTACCATTTTGTTGTTGGACCAGTTAACGTTCGCTGAAAAAGGTGAAGTCTAATCGAATCATCATTGAGGGTGTTAGATGAACACAACAAATGAAAAGTCATTACATGATTCGATGGGTCTTCTCCCAGATTTCCATTAAATTTAGGAATATCAGAGGGAAGTTTATGAGGAATCGCTGGCCACCAAGGGGTGTAAGCAATTGGATCATTTGTCAGCCAGTTTAGATTTTGTAATTCTAAAGTTGCTACGAAAGGAAACTGTTGATTCAAGTTTGGCGAAGCATACCCAGGATAAGATGGGATTGCCTGAGCAGTAGGTCTTTGCATACTAGCATAATGTATCTGATGTTGATAACTTTGATAAGGTTGATGGGCATAACCATTATAATATGATTGTTGGTAACCATTTTTAAAATACGGTTGCCCATTACCTGCAAAGCTTTGTTGCTCAAGTCCTCCATAAGCTTGCTGGAATTGTGGTTGTTGATATTGTACCAGCCATGGTTGTTGGACCCTTTGCTGTTGTCCAATACTGGATGTTTGACCAAGATGAGGGGTGATAGTACCTGTTTGAGCCTGAGTCACTCTAGTTAAGGAGTTACTAATCTGAGGTTATGATTGAGCCATGGAGACAAGAGGCTGTTATATTACGACCTGAGGGACTTGAGGTTGACATACAATAGGTAGCGCTTGTACTTGCGACACAGTCACAATAGCAAGTGTAATGGGAATTTTGGACACAGGTTGGTTTGGTTGCATTGAATATACAACTCTTGGTTGTTGAGGCAGTATTGGTACCCAACCACTGGATGAAATTCCAGTTCGACCCGAATTTTGTTGTGAACTCTCATATGGTTATTCTCCCAGAGGGAACAATGAAAAAGCATACTGCCCCCCCATATGGCAGTAATGCAATGTGCAAAGGATAAATTGGTCTTTGGAGACTGGACTGCCCAAATTGATACTGATGTGAAGGATCAATTTGTTGAGTCTCAACATAAGAAATTCCATATAAGATTCCAGATGAACAAATAGGAACAAACCATGTTGCCGAAATAGTCCCTGGGTGGACTCCATCTAGCGGTTGAGAACTAGTTGGGACAGATGGTATACCAGCGAACATTGTCAGAGTAGTAGCAGGAGGCTCCACTGCTTCTATATCAGATGACGTAGCCCTAGATGTTGATGGTTTTTTAGACATATTTAGTCTATCCAAAAGATTTCCTAGCAATTCGATAGGAACTTGCAATGAAGGGTGATTAAAAGAACTAACCTTTGTAGTAGAAGGATATAGGTGGATCCTAGTTCCAAAATGCAATGGGGTACTAGATGGAATATCCTCTACAATCTCTTCTATAGCAATCAGTCCAGGTGGAAGAGGTAGACCATTATCTCTGTAAAATATTTCTGGAGTCAAAGAAGGTATGGCTTCTGCATTAACAGACACCGGAGGGGTGACACCTTCTGAATTCTGGAATTCAACTTCCAGATGTTCAGGTAAGTGAACTTCAGTTTCTATATTAGCCCTAGATGGAGCTAGTTCAGGGATAGAAGTGTTCACCATTACACTAGGATCAATTCTAATGTCTTCTTATAACTACGGAACTTCTTCTGTAAAAGCAGATGTACCAGAAATAATTGGAGTAACCGGAGTCTTTGATGATGTTGAAACACAAGTTTCAAATAGACTAGGAGAATTTGACTCAGTTAAACGAGAACGTTTTTCCCGGAATGGTTTTGTTTCTAGAGTCAAAGACGGTTGACTCACTAGTCTCCACGAATGACAGGGTTTTGATTGACTTTCTTCCACTGTTGCAGATTACTTGATCAAGTCAAAAATGAAAGGGAAAAAGTTATTCCGAATTAGATAAATTTTATGACGCTTTTACACAACTTTGCTTTTTCAATTTTTAAGAGTCGAGAAAAAGCTAAAGGTCACTCTAGTCGCCTTCAATTTTAATGAGATTGAAGTGACAAGTGCTCAGATGGACCTTTTCTTTTAGGGAGTCGAAAAGGAACGAAAGTGACTACTCTGGAAATCTAGACAAAGGGATTACCAAACCAATCGCAAAACTGCAATATACACCTTGGTGTAAATTAAATAGAAATTACCAAGGACTTTACGTACGGCAGTCAATCTTCCCGAATGCTGTGTTTAGTGCATTGTGATTGATAAGGTGGAAGACATGGCTTCCTAAGGATAAAGGATATCAACCTATTGTGGTCTCCCAATATATACTCAACAGTAGAGGGAGCACAAGTCCGTACTGGCACTTTTCGTATCAAAGAGGAGGAATCGCCCAACCTTCAATGAAAATGATAGTTACCAGGTTTTACGATGCCGAAACATGTCTCTAGCCTAGACTTCTATAGGTGTTGCATTAGGTTCCGAAGCGTTTTTATGTTCATTGAGGTTTATTTTAGAGTTGATCTTTCTTAGAAGTTTGTCTTTCAAGGTTCACCGCATGATGTAGATATAAAATTCCTAAATATGCAATCTAAAATGATAAACATTCATTTGTTTTCTTTTAATAATGAAAATCCTAGCTACTAAAGAAAGAAAAGTATGATTCTTTCAACAGAGAGCAGAGATCACACACTAAATGCACTTTTCCTAAATCATTTTCCACATGCAGTCTAAATGCAAATGCACATGCATGTATTTTTCTTTGCTTCCTTAATGTGATAATGCCAAAAAGGAAAACTAAGTACGGATTTGAACTATTTTCTTCAAATCGACACTTCAACAATTTCTTTTCAAAATGAAAGGAAGACTAAAACAACACTTTCGATTTTGAATGGAAAACTGCTTTCGACACTTCAAATATTGACAATTCAAATAAAATACAATGAAAAAAGTACAATCAACTATCTAGAAGAGGAAGACTTTACAACACTCTTCTTCTTGACTCAAAAAGACAGTTATGACACTCTTGAATCAAAAGATGACAATTTGATTAAGCTACTCTTGACAAAGGAGGACTGTAAATGATGAAAAATACATAAAAAAAAACATTCACAATTCCTGATCAATGGAGACTGAATAATGTAAAGGAAGAAGGCTTCAACAATGATATACTAATCATAAGCAGCAAAACTACTAAATAGAGCAGAAAACAAGGAGAAGAAACCAATTTCCTAGGAGGAAAACAATATCATTCAATCATCACACCTGTCCTTAAGGGAAACAAGGATGCATCTCACCTGCAACACACGGGAGGTGTGATTCATATAGGCTGCCAGTTATAGATAGTGTGATGGGCCAAGGAACGAAACTGGGCTTGGTTTTTGCTCAAAATTTGCAGCTAAGTTCAATGATTTAGGCTGACCTATGATAGACAGTAACAACAAAGTACAGGGGCATGATCTTATGAAGTTATTGAGTTACCACAAGGGCACTTAGGATGTTTGTAAGTTAGATGTTCAGTTCATAAAACAACCCGGAGATTGACTGAAGCAGTGCTGATCTATGCAAGTGCAATTTGAAGGCTAGCTGGCTTAACTTTAGGCTCTGTCTGTAGCTTATAAAGAAAACAATAATAACAAACAAACAAACTAATTTCTCCCCAGTGGAGTCGCCATTTTGTTTTCGGGAAAACTAGTGTCTTTTTGATCCGCTAATCCCACTAAGATGGGTAGCTATCTTAGAAATAAACAATCAAAGTAACTTGTGATTTCCTTTATGTATGATAGATAAGAGAGAAGCAGAGAGCACCAACCTGAATCTTTCGCTTGGCTCCTTGCTTATTTCCTCTCTCCCTTGATAGATCTTGCCACTCCTTTCTTACTTGTCCTGCTTTAGAGAACACTCGTAGAGGCAAAGCAACAAAACACCATCAAAGCATAGAGATCTATAATACCAAACAATGTGGAATCACAAATACATTAACCATACAATTGTAGTCACAAATAGCAAAATTCACAAATATACAAGTATATGGAGGAAAACTCAAATAACTTTATTGATAATAGAAGAGAGGATTACAACCCAGCTGTTTGATCCAACATCATCCTCCCAGCATGAAAGCCCTCTTTACCTCATGAAAAGCAAGATCACCCAATAATACAATGTCTCAAAGAGAAACCAATAGCACTTCCTTACAAATTACAAAATTCCAGCCTCTAGATCTCTCAGATGAGGGATCCATTTATAGATATTTATAGAGGGGTGAGTCAGCTTCTGGGTTTTTGATTAGTGTCATTCACTGATAGTTCTTGGTTCCACTTGGAGATTTCTTTCATCTCTTACTCATCCCTGGGTGAATTCAGAGAGGCAAGTGTCATAAGAGAAGTTTCTAGAAGATTCCATGAGCATCCACTTAGAAAACTATCTCTGCCATTTGTCTCTTCTCTCTCTTCGCACCCTATAGAAGGCTCTTTAAGTATGCATGACACCTGGCTAGTGTAGTAGCCAGTATGCATCGCAGCTTGACCATGGAGCAGTCAATATGGTCCAGTTTTGGCCAGTTCTGAGTAGTTTTTCAAGTGGAACTTTTGGGAAATCATGTAATTAGTTGACCATGATACTTTAGGGTATGAAACAACACTTTTACGGGTTAAAGAGCCCTTGGTTTATCGACATATATGATTGGGGTTGTAGTGCCCAAATATGTCTATAACAAGGATGTAATTCTATTGATGAAAATAATGAAGATTGGTGTCATGTTCAACTTTTAGATCTTGTTCTCATCCATAGGTCTCTGATTTTCCTTGGGCTTGGCCATCCCAAGAACCTCAGATCCCTTTTGTATCATTTTCTTTCCTTATTTTCACTTCTTATTCACATGCATCCTAGTTTTTATTTCTTTCTATTTATGCATTTAGTATTAATGATTTCTTGTTGTAGGACTGAGTTAAATGGTTGATGTCAGTTCCTTTTTAGGAGCACATTCATCATTCCATCCTTCGAAAAGCTCTGGAAGTTCTTGGATTAGTCTTCTTATTCCCAAATCTAGATTGCTGGACCTCCTTTTTAGCAAAGAACGATAAATTTCTTCTATTTTTTAGACCATGATAATGAGCTTCAATCAAATTAATTCCACTTGAATTAGATCACAAGAAAATTCTAGTTCATAACAAAAATTTCCCCATTACATTTTCACTTGATTTGGTTAGGAATTTTTTAGATTTACTAGCTCACTAGTTCTCGAATTTTCTAAATTTTTTTGACTAGTAATGTTTTTTTTTTTTTTGCATGGGTTAACAGAGGTCTTTTTGAGTGATTCCACTTGGAATAGGGACCTAAGACATCCTAGTTAATAAAATAAATTGTCCCATCCAGTTTGGATTTTATTTTCTTAGTCATTATACCCTCACCAATGCCATCATTTCACAAGGAAACTTCTCCATTCCTTTTGAGCAAATCCATCCATCTCCCAACTTTATTTTTGTGTTCTGAGTAATCCTAGGCATTTTCTCACTCCATTGTATCCACCAACCACCTCACCTAAGCCTTCCATCACCTCCAACACCCATATATTTTTCTCTTGGTTGTATCTTGTAGGTTTTTAGTACATCTTGTAAGTTTTCCCGTAATGGCCTGTTTTGAGGCCAAATTGAGGGAAAACCTCCAGGAACCCACACAAGGTCACCTAAGGGTCTCCTAAGCCTTCCAACCATCCACCATCATATGAAATATAGCTGCCACATCTCGAAAAGGGATTAGCTTCCACACTCTCACATGAAAAAGGACAAAAAGAAAAACATATTTATTTTATTCATTTACATGCACAACAGTAGAAGACTTGATGGTTTGAATTTGCATGCTTAGGATAGTAGGATTGCATACATGTTAACTTAGCATTATTTTGAAGCAAAGCCTCTTAGCACTTAGTTAGAAAATGGTGTGTTTTAGCATTTGATTTCAGTCTCTTTCCTTGTACTTTCTTTCTTGCAATAGATTAAGGTTCCATTTCTAATATTTCATTTTCTACAATTAGTTTAGGATTTAACTTCAGTACATTCACTTCATTACATCATGAAGAAAGGGAGGGACACATTGTATGGCACAAATATAGTTTTGATACCTCTTAATTTTGTATGAACCCTGGGTTGATAATTAAAGTCAATAGCCTTGGGAGTTGCAACATTCTTGTTGCAATACTGAGGCTCATCAGTAGCGAGTACAACCACCCTCCAAAAATTTTCCTACACTTCATTTTGGAGCCTACCTACTAAATTCCCAATAGCTTATCTTACACTGACCCAAGTACTTTTGCTTTCATTGAGTTTTATCTTTTTACAACTTTTGTTTGCTTACTTTATTTGTCGTCTAACAATAAGTTTACGTCTTGACTTGGTTGCAATCTAATTCTAGGACTGCCTTGGTGATTTGTGCTATCCTAGAGGGAAACCAACCTTGCTCTCAGAAAATGCACAGTTCAAGCCAACAGTGAGATTCAGCTCCAAAATTGTGCAAACCCAGCTGGCAGCATGTCTTCAGTTTGGAAGCTGCATATAACATGTAAGGCAGCTAGAGCCACTTAGCCCAAAAATTGCACAGAAGCATTCCCGTAGTAGCTACCCAATGGATGTGCTAGTGAGTTGCCTAGTTCTCCACAAAACTGCGCATTTTCTCCATGCATGCATGGAAGCCTTTCCTAAAAAATAAGAAATAAAAAATCTAAAAAGCATCCCTAAACAATAAGGATCTATTTTTAGCACTCAGAGTTACACTTGAGCTATTTTTGGAAACTGCCACCATGTGTCCTCTTTTCCTAAGATGTTGGCCTCCAGATCATAAACCCTAAATCAATCAAATCTATATAATGGACACCACCAAAGCTCATTTTCACATTCGATATTGGATCTTTGGAATTCCCGAGGTGATCTAGGAACCTTCGTCATAGTCGTCACAACTTTTCCAGGTAAGTGTTGCTTTTCTACTCTTTTGTTGCTTTTTCTATTGCTTTTATTTCGTTAGCTTATGAGAGTGTTGTTTAACTATTTTATTGAACGACCACTGGATTTTTTATTTTTTTTTAGCTAAAAGAAGTTTTGTTTTAAGTTTTCCATTGCCTTTCTTAAGTGTCGTATGCATAACCCATTCTCTTCACTAACAGTCACTGTTGCGGTGACTCCCTCCATATGCTTCATTTTTCTTCTGGTTGACTAATTCCTTCACTTGTTTTGATTGCATGCATCACCATTCACTCAAATATGTACCAACCAACACCTACACTTTTGTATATGCTCGTTTTCATGTTGCCCTTGGGCAGATCTGGTCTTCCTTTGCCTAGATCAAGATCTTCTCAGCATACACTATGCATTTATGGATATGAAGTCTCTACCTTGGCTTAAGGAATTTCACAGAGGCTACTAGTGACTGGCTCCAACTGTGCACTATGTAGTTCAAGGAGCCATACCCAAAGCCTTAACCACTGGTATTGCGCAATGCATATTCCTAGCTAGCAAAAGCTAGACTAAAATATGCATTGTGCAGTTCCATTCAACATCACCTTCTCACTGATAGCTGGGACTACGCAATGCACAAATCCAGTTGCCATTTCCTCACCTATGAAACCCAGAATTGTGTAAACTTTCCTAGAAGTTGTCCAGTTTGTTTCTTGGTCTGTCTTGAAGTGTTTTCGATTTCAAGCTAACATTTTCATGCCATGAGTGTCATCTCTGTCTCTAGGTACAAAAGTTGTTGAGTAGCTCTTCAGCTGTACAAGTAACATGGCCTCCAAGAAAGCTACATCAAAGGATACTGTAGAGTAAAGAATTAGGGATGTAGTTGAATAGGTGTCAATGAAATTACCAGTCTATGCAGACACACAATTTTTCATACAAAAGGACATGAAGATAACATGGCAGGAAATCAAGGATATCTTTGCAGGAAGATTCAAGGAAGATCTAGAAGATCAGCATGTCTATGTCAACATCCACAAGTCAAGCTTACGTAAGGTTGCATGCACGTACCCCACCTTCTCATGTGCAGGCATCACTTACTGGATTGTCTCACATACTGATATCAAGACGATGATATTGAGTAGTTCCAGCAGAACACATCTTGCTACCTTCAGGATGGAAAACTAGCATCAAATGTATCACTTACCATAGCCAATGGATTGAATGGATGCACTTTTTTATGCCCCCAATAGCAATGTGAACACTAGAGACATCATAAAGCATTGGGTGAAAGAGTCGTTGTATTTCAGGTCAACACCCATTCATGTATACAAGTCTAACTCACTCAAAAAGGCCTATGAACTCTTGATCATCTTTGCATTCCGATTGTACGGCCAAGAGAGCATGGAGACCTTTTCCCAAAATTGGGTGGTTGTGTTAGAGCAGTAGGTGATTGAAGGAAGGCTATTCAACTGGTCAGATCTATTGGCTCTTCAACTAAAAGTTCATGTTACTAATTCTTAGAATCCTCCCAAGGATGAGCAAGTGAGATTCTATATTTTTGTGTACCTACTTGATGCAATCTATGCCCAACATCAGTTTCCATGCATGGGTTGGACATGGAAACCATTAGAGAATGTTGTGAACATTTATTGCAAGTTTCTTTTTGAGTGTAGCTACCGAGGAACCATCTGAGACTATCTGTAGCTACCTAGTCTTTCCACGGATAAGTTTCTCATCCAAGAGGTTGCATATCACATCTCCATAGGGTTATCAGTAGAGCTGCATAGGAGGAAGAAGGCACCATGGCCTGCTCTTCCTTTGCGGATTAGATTGTATGATATCTGGATCTTGAGGGATGTATATTTTGAGGCCAAGGACATAGAGAAGTTTGATTTTGGCAACAAGGACTACAATTTGTATGATCTCTACCACATATGCAAGAACCACTGTGCGAAGGTATATTATCCATGGATACATGGGACATTTCATTGGGCATATGAGATACTTGTAGGTACTGTTACAACTCCTCTAAGCTCAATGAACTAGTTAGCATGGCAATATAATGGAAATATTCTCTTCAGGAAGCATCAATAACAAAAATAGTGAGTAGAAAAATGATGCAGGACAAAGGCAAGAGGAAGATTTCCAATAACCCATAGGCTGAGAAAAGCTACAAGTTCAAAGAACATCCTCTCATTGAGAAAGTAGCTTTGTTAGTGGAGGCAGAGAGGCAACAACGCATAAAGAGAGTAGAACGGGGGAAGAGAGTTAAGAAAAGGTTGGAGGATGTAGAAAAGAAGTTGCAGGAAATAAATAAGAAGTTGAAAGAAGAGCAGGAGCTAATAAGGAGAGAGAGGGGAGAGTAGCAGAAACAAGAATAGGAATAAGGGCAAGGCATGATGATAGAACAAACTACGTCGATATAGGTTGAGGAATCAAAATAGACAACAGATGAAGAAGAGGGTGAGGAGGTGCAAGTTCAAGAACTTTCTCAGCAAATTGAAAAAATGGTTGAAGCAACAAAAATGGAGTTGGAATAGGAGCCATAGGACCAAGATACTAACCTCATGTTGAGAATATTCGAGGCCGCCACTCAGTCTCCACAAACTCGAGAATTAGAACCAATCCCGAGCAAGAAAGGAGAGGTTGTTCTCATTAATGATGATTCAGTGATGGATATGTACAATCTATCATTTGATGAGTCACAATAGAGGATTGTACAGTTGCAGAGAAAGCATCTCCCGGATGATCATGAATCACCTTCATAGATGGAGGAAAGGGTGATTATGTTAGATGATAGAAAACATCCAGCTGCCATGGCTAATGCCTCTAAGGATTATGTAAAATCCAAAAGATCAAGTGTCAAGTTCTTGTTAATAGAGAATGATCAGTTGCCAAAGGACGTGTGAGAGGATAGGTAGAGGGAAGAACAATCAATAGCACCCGCTATGGTAGAGATGAGGAAAGCGATACTTGTTGAAGTATCAACTCTTGAGACCACCATGCTGAAAATTTACGATGGATTTGTCACCGTGCACAAGATGGTTTTCCATCTATATGGTTTTTAGTAGCAGTGCATGAAGATTACCCAAACTATCAAAGAGATACATCCTACTATTGCACATGTATAGGAATGGGAAATGAAATACAAGGGAACCACTGCTGTCTTAGGGTGTCCTGACCTAGGTTGGGAGTTAACTTCACCAACCAACAAAACCCTACACTACTGGCCCTTTTGGAAAAATCCCATGTAGTGCAAGTTGCAGTCTCACCCGAAGTAGTATTGGGGGATGCAATAACCAAGTTTCTGCATCCAAAGACTAGTGTGATGTCTTTCATTGCCTTAGATCTGCTTCCACGTAGATCGATAAAATTCTAGGGATTTTTACTGTAACTAAGTTAAAGCTACCTTTAGAACTTCATGAAGGTCTACAATTAGTCCTTGTAGACCTTAAACAATCGATTTACCTACTTTTGTACATCAACAATCAACCCTAGATGGGAGTTCGTGTAGATCTACTTAATTCACCAGAAAACATAAGAGAAATAGACTCTAACTTCGCAAAAGTGGATAACCATTCATTTCATATATTATTCAGATAGATTGAGTGAATTCAAGTAGCATTCATTCAGTAATTCAGAAAAAAATATTATTAATTGACAACATATAACATAAACGAATTCAATGGAAATACTCAGTAATTCTTCAAAAATATGCCTTTATTGATCTTCAATTCACTCATTATAGACTTTTCTACCCTATGCACATAGTTGCAGTGGTTTGTGCACTAAGCTGTGAACTACCCAGGCCTCTGCACACTCAACTACGGAGCCTTTCCTTCGCTACTGATGGGAACAGACCTTCCTATCTATCAACCTCGTACAATATCATTCATTCATTCATCTCTCTATTCTTTTCAAAGTTATCTCTAAGACTCACTATGAATCAACTATTTATAGCTTTTCTAATATAATACCATGGCCCCTGGCTCATGGATGAGTCTTCAAAACCAACCAAAACAAGGGGCTAAGACCCCTTTTACTCCTATCTCTCTACACACTCCGCGTCCACATTTCGTGGAGTCTTTACATATTTTACAAAATTATTTTCAAAAATTGACTAAGTTAATTCAACTCTACCCCTAGGGACCCCATTCCAAAATGCCTCCAACACAAAGATCGTTACTCACCCTCGAGTCACTCAGTTGGTTTTTCCACTTTCTAGTAGAGTTCGCTCAATGCCTTGGTCAATGCTTGAAGCTCTGCGGTACTTTGTTCTGCTGCTTGCCATACCTCCTAGACCAATTTGTCTGTGGTTGGCCCCTCCACTGTAAGTTGTGTAGTCCTCTGGGTCTATTACATGGCCCTGAGCTTCTCATGAATGTTCTGTGGAATTTGGTTGGCTTCCTTTCTCCAAGGTTGTTGGGAAAAAGTCCCCTAAGGTCAATTTTGAGCTTAAAAGCCTAAGTTTTGGGGCTGAAGGCCCAAGTTTTGTATAAATAATGTAAAGTATCCAAATTTTATGGTCATGGAGCGTGAAGATGTAAAGACTCAAAAGGGGTTCCCACCCTTAGCTTAGGTAACTTGTGTCAGCTTTAAGAGATCCGCCCATGGTCAAAGGACCATGGGATTGTATAAAAATGAAGTCTTAGAAGAGTCTAAGCAGTTCTTAGTAAGTTTTGGAGGCAATAGATGAATGTAATGGGTTTGTGAGGGCTAAGAGTGATATTCTTAGTGTAGGGAAGAGGATCTATAGCTAAGTGCACAAAGGCCTAGGGTGGAAGTCCACAACTAAGCGTGTGGACCCTTGCAGCTATGTGCGCAGGGTAGTTAGAGTCTTTACTCAAGATGTGAATTATCAATAAAGATAGTATTCTAAAATTACATGTGTATGAGCTATTTTACTTTTGTTATAAATGTATGTGATTATGATGTGATGAATACTCAGTTTATACTTTAAATGTTATATGGATGTGTGAATCTATATGTTTCTCTTTGTTATATGAACACAAGTAGAAATATCTATTTACACGAAGATAATTGTAATACATGTTAAGGTTGTCCAATACTTAAGCTAATTTGGGTAAATACAGATGTAAGAGTAATTACAGAGATGCGTAAGTGCCCGATTTACTATCTTAGGGTATGCGAAGGATGATCATAGACTTTCACGAAGGTCCAAAGGAAGATTAAGAGAAGTATGGCAATAACCCTTAAAGGGATTATCGATTTGTACGAAGGCATAGCTAGGGTATAAAACAACATCACAACCATCTCAAGGTGTAGAAACTTGGTTCCTACATCCCCCCATACTGCTTCAGGTCATACTTCAGTCTGCACTCTACGGATTGATGCTGAAAATACCAGTAGTGTAGGGATTTGCTTGGCTAATTAATGCTGAACCTGGGTCATGGCCCAACAAGCCAACAAATGGTTCCATTGCTGAGACTGGGATCTGCATAATGAGATGTGTGATGTCGCATCACTAGAATCCAACTAAGAAGGAGATTGAATACTGGTTAGACAAAAAGATCCATGAATTTGCAGCCAAGAGAATAGGAATCCATGATTGATGAAAAAACAATGGTTGGAAAAATACCTATACACGGAGATAAATGATATCTTCTTCTATTCCTTCCCGGTTGGGTTATATGAGCGGATTGTGAAATTGAGAGACATCCAAGGAAGGTGGAGGCTTGATGGCCCAATAGTTTTGACCCCAGAGTTTGTATGGAGGTTAGAAGCCTCTAAACATAAGATTGCACATATTGTTGATCATTGGCTTGATCGTATCATAGGAGGGTTCGCGACAGAGTTTGCAGTCGATACCTTGGTCAATTACAATGAAGCAAAGTGATACTTTTTCAAGGGCCGTGAGGTTATTATTTAAAGTCCTTAAATACTTGGATTAAGATTCTCTTGTGTGAAAAGTGGGTTATGAAGCTACCTTGATGTTTGGGGCTACGCGAAGTGGAAGGAAATTCAGGAACAAAGGGAAAATAGGCCTTGAATATAGCTCGCTAATTGGACCCCCTCTGAGTGATGATGAGGAAGCAGCACAATCTTCTCCATAGAGCGTTGTTCAGTTGATAAAACAAGGGTTCTTGCAAATTCCCTATCCACCCACATCACCTCCATCTTTGCCTCCACCACATACGCCTTCGCCTACACCACCACGACAACCATTTAGTATGGAAAACTTAGTAAAGATACCTATGTTCAAGGGTTTGGGAAATGAGGATTCAAACCAGTTTTGCTTCATTGTGAAGGCTGTATGGGAATGTCAGGGTATCACGATGATCAAATGAAGAAAGAAACATTGTTTAGTGCTTTGCAGGATCGTGCGCTAACGTGGTGGGAACCTGGCCTCTGGACCAAGGCATTGGGTGAGTGTGAGGTGAATATCAGAGGCGCGGACGAGGCCAAGGTGGAGGAGGACCTTGTCGAGGTCAGAGACAGGTCATTTGTTATAACTGTGGAGGACCAAGACACTATGTGCGAGACTGCTCGAATTCGACGCATCTCTCATGCCGATATTGTATGCAGTTTGACCATGCGATGGAGGATTATCCTATATTATTAGCTAAGATACGTGAAAAGGGGGCGCAGCCTCAGCATCTGACTCAGAACCTACATATGATGAGGGTTGAGCCTTGCGAGCAAGATCCTAAGGTAAATATTGTGCCGCAGAGTGGAATGATGACTGATGAAGATAAGGGAAAGTAGCCTGAAGAAGGTGAGTGGGTCCGCAAAGCACTAGAGAAAGAGGTTAGGTTTGATATAGAATGAGCAAGAGAAATGTTTATGGAAGTGAAGAAAAGCTTCACTAAAGCCTCTATCTCAAGAAGTCAGGGGAAGCCAGCTAAAGAAATGGACCCCTCCATGGTTACTGCTTTCTTAGAGACTAGTATGAAGCTATTGCACGATAGTAAGGCTCTAAAGGAACTACAGGAACTGATCAATGGGTGCATTAAGAAGGAAAACGTTGCTAACGGACCGTGCATAGTCAAGAAGATTGGCAGACATAAGGCGAGAATGAGGCATGAAATGAGGCTCACTGCGCAGATAGGATAATATGAGATGGATCAAGTTATTCTAGATTTGAGGTTGGATGAATGTTTTTCCTAAACAGACATGGGAGAGGATGGGGAGACCTAAACTACAGTGGTCTCCAATTTAGTTAAGAATGGAAAATCAGTAGAAAATCATTCCCATGGGAAGATTGCAAGGAGTAATGGTTGACAATGAGGGCATGAGCGCATTAGTTGATTTTGAAGTAGTAGAGATTGTGGATGAAAACAATCCCTACCTCACACTCCTTGGGATCCCTAGACCCTGCAGAAGGACCGCGCTATACTGAACTGGTCTGCGATTATGAAAGTGATGACGATCTGGACCAGATTTACAAGATAACAGTGCAAGATTGGGATTGGGTGAATATAATAGCGGATGGGCATATTGCATGGGACCACGAAATTTCCTACACATCAGATTCAAATGAAGAGTTGGAGCATTGGCAGAATTGACTACATGAAGTATCTACGCTACGCTGTAATATTATGACCAAGTCATTGCACTGTGTATCATCAGAGGTCAGAAATCTTCCTTACTATGATGGTTTAACTGATTTTGATAACTTTTTGGATGCCCTCAAGAGATAAGTGCCAAAGAAGCATCACTTATAGGCCTTGGATTGGGTGCTGCCTACTACTCCTATGAGATGGTGGGGCATGCACAAGGATAGTTTTGATGATTGGCACATGTACAAAAAGATGGTGAGAGTACAGTTTGGTCACCCACAAGTGCGGCTAATAGAAAAATATGATGGGAGGAATGACCAACGTGACCATTTAGCCAAATGGACTGAAGTGTATGGAGTGAAGCCTCAGCTAGAGTGGGTACATCTATTTTGTCACACCTTGGATGTTATACTAATGAATTGGTACTTGCAGACAGAGCTCCGCCATGGCACTGAAGAATGGGATGTTTTGCACCAAGGATTTTTTATGATGTTTATCTTTGAGGATGGATTTGAATGTATTAATGAAGCATTGTAGGAGGTCAAGGCAGTGATATTTAGGATACCATAGGATCCCCTCGATTTTATTCAACCAGATTGGACCACCCAGCTGAGCCACACACTAGAGTGTTATAATGTAACTGTTGAGGAAGAGGATGGAGACCCAAGGAACATTAATATCCTAGAGACTGAAGGTCACTGCGAAGTTTAAGGACTGCAAATTGAGAATCCAAATATCACAGTGCCATTGAAAATGAGACAAGTGAACATTGGGACAGAAGTGGAGACGAAATTTCCTAAAAATGGGGAATACTGGGGTGATGCAACAATAGATAAGGTCACTAAATTTCTCCACAAATATGAAGACTTGTTCCCTACAAATTTTCCAGATTTGAAAGGGATAACAGGGGACCTGGGAGTCATGAAGAGCACATTGAAACTAGATGTGAAGCTAATTAATAAAAGGCCTTATCACCTCAACCCCAAGTATAAAGAGAAGGTCCACTTAGAGTTGGATAAAATGTTGGTTGCAGGGAATATAGAGTTGGTAGAAGAATATGACTAGGTGAGTCCAATAGTGGTTCAGGAAAATAAGAAAAAGGATGAAATAAGGATATGTGTAGACCTCAAGAATTTGAATGACACCTCCATACATGATCCCTTTCCAACTTTGTTCAATGACAAGGTGCTGGATAATGTAGGGGGACATGAGGCATATTCATTCACGGATGGATTCTCGGGGTACCATGAGATCAAGATTGTGTCGGAGGACAGAAGTAAGACGACCTTCATGACTAAATGGGGATGCTTATAGTATTTTGTGATGCCTTTTGGGCTAAAGAACACACCGGCAATCTTCTCGCACGTAGTCATTGCTGCATTCAAATATTTCATTCACAAATCTCTGGAGGTATACTTTGATGATTGGACATTGTTTGGCCTGGTAAAGCGCCATGTAGCAAGTCTGCACTTGATGTTGGATATGTGTCGGAGGTACCATATTACACTTAATCTAAAGAAATGTTTGTTTTGTATCCTTTTTGGGATCTTGCTGGGTCACATGGTATGCAGACAAGGCTTGATCATAGACCTTGCGAAGATCGTGGTTTTAATAAATTTGGAGGCACCAAGAAGTGTGAAATAGCTGCATGCAACATCGGGGCATAGAAGGTACTATATAAATTTCATCAAAATCTATGCCTAGATTACCGCGCCGATGGAGAAACTATTAAAAAATGATGCTACATTCTATTGGAATGAAGAATGTCAAAGGAGCTTAGATGTGCCAAAAGAGAAAATGGTCACCGCGATGATCCTAGTCTTCCTGAATTGGAAGAAGGAATTTCATGTGCATGTGGATGCATCATGTATTGCACTTGGAGCAGTACTGACATAGGCCAGTGATGGAGAATTAGATCATCCTATAGCATTCGCAAGAAGGAAGCTATCTAAAGCTAAGAATAATTATTCAACGATAGAGCACGAAGGTCTGGCTATGGTATGCATGCTCCAGAAGTTCATGCACTACATGATAGGTGGACACATTAATATGTATATAGACCATTCTTCATTGAAGTACTTCGTGAACAAGCCTGTGTTGGGGGGGGGGCAATATGCAGATGGCTCTTGCTATTTCAAGAATATGATTTTGAAGTTATTGTGAAACCAGGATGATTGAATGTCGGCTTGGATCATCTCTCATGCATTGAAACGGGAGAGGAGCCTACTAGTTTGGAGGAAGGACTACCTAACATGTAGCTCCTTGCAGTTCATTTCATGGATAGTCACTTTGAAGATAGTATACACTTCCTGATGACGAGAATGGCTCTAGAAGGATATACTAGCCAGCAAAAGAAGGAATTAGTGGTGTGTGCAACAGAATTTTCTATCATTGCAGGGCATTTTTATAAAATGGGATCAAATGAAATATTGCAACATTATATGCCAGAATTTGAATGAAACAAAATCCTCGCTAAGGCTCATGGAGGAGCTGCGGGAGGACATTATGTAGGAAAAGCAATAATGCAGAAGATTCTACACATTGGGCTGTGGTGACCGACACTGCATAAGGATTCAACAGCGTATTGTAGGGCATGCGATGTATGCCAAAGGACTGGAAGACCATAGCGAAGGGATGAGCTACCTCTAAATCTACAGATATCGTTACAGCCATTCGAGAAGTGGGTGATTGAATTTGTAGGACCGATTTAGCCTCCAAGAAAGAAGACAGGTGCATGGTACATCATCACCGTGATTAAGTATTTAATGAGATGGGAGGAGGCGCAACCTGTGAAGGACTGTACAAGTGCAACAACAACAAAATTTATCTTTGAGTATGTGCTGATGAGGTTTTGTTGTTCGAAAATTTTGATGAGTGATTGTGGTACGCATTTTCTTAATGAAATAATCAACGTGTTGACGAGGGAATTTCAGGTTTACCATTATAAGAGTACACCATATCACTTGCAAGCTAATGGCATAGTAGAAACATTTAATAAGATACTAGAGAGCACACTGACAAAGGTTTGCAATGCACAAAGAAATGACTGGGATGTGTGCGTACTCATGGTGTTATGGACTTATAGAACAACTTGTAAGAAGCTGACTGGAAAAACACCCTATAAGTTGGTTTATGGCATTGAATCTATGATGCCAATAGAATACATTGTACCTAGTCTATGAATAGAAGCATTCGTAGGAATGGTGGATCACAGAGCTCTACAAGCAAGGCTTATACAACTGACAGAATTGGAAGAACATAGGTTCTTGGCTAGATTCCATCAGCAAGTCCAAAAGGAGCATGAAAAGGCATGACATGATTGGCACATCAAACTATGCACCTTCAAGGTAAATGTTTTAGTGTTATTATATGACAACAAGTTTTATAAATTTCTAGGAAAATTTTGAATGCATTGGCTGGGACCATATATCATCAAGGAGATTAATAATGGTGGAGCAGTTCAGCTGGTGAAGTTGAATGGAGAGATATTTCCAGGGAAGGTAAATGGCAGCCAATTGAAGCCATACACTGTGGATCCAGCCAGATGAATATCTAGTGGAAGCACAGTCTTAGCACTCCAGGAAGATGAAAGGAGGCGTGGGACTATAAAATACACTAACCGGGTTGTAGAGCTACATGATTGGGGAATTGCGCAGAATGGAGGGTTGTCACAGTGTCAACAGAAGAATGAGGGAAGTTATGTTATTAAAGGAGATACCACACAGGGCAGTTGGAAAGTGGTCGTTATGGTCACTGTTCATGATTTGATAGTGGGAAAATGGCTTGGGGGGGGCATTTAAGTCAGAATTTAAGAGCAAGATCTTTGAAAATACACTGCTAATCTAGCATTTATGAATGGATTTTTGGGGGAATGGTCGGATTTGAATTCGAATTTTCCTATAAATCACAAATGGATACTCAACGAAAAACACATGGCATTTTGAGAATTGAGGTGTTGAGCTCTCGGCACGCATGAACCTTGACTATTTCGAGGCTTTGGCAGCAAGTTCAGTATTTGAGAAACTGCTCGAGGAAACTCACGAGCTCTTGACTAGCATCATGTCAGCACCCTTGCAAACTGCAAGTGTTGGAGAAGCAATGGCAGCTGAGGGAGTTGTCCCAGAGGTAGCAAGTGTAGAAATACCTACAGAAGTACCCAAATTGCCAAGGTTTCCTAGGCCAAGGCCTACGCCAACTACCGAGGGGCCTAAAGTGAAGAAGGACAAACAGAAAGTGGCATAGATGGTGTTGTAGCATCCATTGTTATTTAAGTTCTATTTTCAGTTTTATCTCAAAATGAAAGAAAAATAAAAAAATTATGAAGGAAAAATAAAAAAATACGAAAGAAATGGTTGATTTTATATTATTAATGGATTTTGAAAGTAATAAACCCATGAGAAGATCTGGGTCGTCTGATCAACAAGCCACAGATTCGACGACAATCACGTAGTTAACTAGAATAGGGTTTATTTTGGAGATCGGACACGATGGTGCATCAAATACAGTTTAATTCAATGAAGTCCAGGCCAAATAGCGGGTCAAAAAGTAATCAGGTTTTGTCTTTAAAATCAAACCCAATAAATCATTAACTGGCAATTTTTATTTCCTATCAGGTCTGTATTGGAGTCAAAAGGGCATTGAAAAAATGGACGTGACAGGTTTATGAACCAAATTTTTAGTTCTTTGAGTTCCATGATAACCGAAGGTTTTCCACATGCTAAAGGTCATGCAAGTTCAAGAGGCACAATCAAGCAATAGCTTGATAAGTACATTGAGGTGTGTTGCGGGGAAGCAATGAGCACAAAGGTTAATTAAAGCTCAACCCCCACAGTTGACTGTGATGTTAGCATGGTTGACTGCAATGTGTGGCCTGAAATTACTGTGGGGCTTCAACCTCGCTAAAGCTCCCGTAGATTCTTTACCCCCATGGTGAGCTCCCAAAGCTTTCTGCCCCACATTGCTCATTCCACATCTTCCATGGCTTTCATCTGTTAACTGCCCACATCACTCACCATACCCCACCACTTCATCCACTATTCCATTAATGTATGATAGAGCAACACAAAGATACATCAGTAGAACCATAGACTCAAGCTATAGATTCTAATAGTGAGCAACAATGTCCCATCATTCTCTTATTTCTATTACTTCTTATTATCTTGTTTTCTTGAAATGAATGAGGTGTTTTTATCCCTCGAATGTAATATTTTGTAATAATTGTTACTTTAGACAGTTAGTAGAATAGTTAAGTAGTTTGGCAGTTTTGGTGATTACTAGCTGTCTCATAATGTATAAAAGAGGAAAATTTACAGAGAAGGGGTTTGAATTTTGGAGAACCTAGAGACTAGGCCACTGTATTCTTGATATAACTGTTGATTAATGACAGAATCAGGAGTTTCCCACACATTGTTGGATATGATATTGTAACTTCTCTGTTATGTGTCATCAAATGTTTTCCTCCTTTGATTATGGTATAGAAGCTACAGGTCTTTATTTTCTTATGTAAATGAACTTAAAATCCCTTAAAAGAGTGCTCCTATACTTGAAGTTCCCATCTCTATAATTCTTCTAAGTTACAGATAGTAGTTTCTGTGTAAGATGGCATATTATCTTTAACTTCTCCAAGTGTCATAGATAGTATATTCTGTGTAAAACAACATATTGTCTATGACTTCTTCAAGCTTTATTCATTCATCATTTATATTGAGCAATCAAATGGAATTCTAAAATTTTCATGTCACCTAAGTATTGAGGGTTTAAAACCAAGTCTTTCAGGTCCTTCATTTGAGAACAAAATACAATTAAGTGACAAACAAGTGACAATAATTATAAATATTAATGTCTTAAACACAATTTCTACACATCCAAGAAATTGGTTTCTTAAGGTACAACATTAATTGGCACCGTTGCCGGGGAGAGAAGACAAGAACACTTTTCCATAGGTTTTCAATATTTTCCTCTAGTTGTTCAGTGAGGAGGAAATATTTGGTTGTTTTGAGAAAAAACAATAACTCTGACTACAGAGAGACCCCATACAAGGTCAGATACCTCACAAAAAAAAGTTCAAGCCCTTTCAGATCCTAAGAGGATAGCTTCCAAGAGGGTTGGAAGGCCTAAAACTCCACTTACACCAAGTCCTACATTGTCTACACCAGACAGCAGTTCGTCACATTTTTCACACTCATCTTTTATTGACCAAGAGTTACCTTTTACATCCAATTCATTCCAAGAACCCAATGATGAGGAACAGTCTTTAGAGTCTATTTCTTTTTCAGTATCTGCTATAGTTATTCAACCTGAAACTATAACTACATTACCACCATTGCACACTCCATTCAGTCCTCAGCCAGGTTCCACATTTGCTGGTAATCAAGGTTCATTAAATTCAGGAGAAAATATGGCAGCACCTACATTTTTTATGAATAGGTATGCACCTATTCGATTGCCACAACAGTTGAATCAAATTCCACAAGAATACTTGAAGATTCTTCCTCGTTTCATAGGGGAGGATGAACAAACAGCAGAGAATCATATATCAGTATTTTGTAATTTCATAGAAAACCTAAATGTTGAACACCTGGATGTTGTTCTAAGAATTTTTTTCCAATCCTTGGATGGAGAAGCAAGAAAATGGTTCAAAGGGCTTCCTAATAACTCTATTACAACATGGGATGAGATGGAGCACATGTTCACCCAGAGATAGGGAAAAAAAAGAGACCATGGGTATTCACTCACAGAGTTTAATGCTATAAAGAAAAAATGTGATGAAACTGTGGTTGAATTTGTCAGAAGATTTAATAAATTGTACAATAGTCTTCCAGTGGAGATTAAGCCTTCTCCCGCTGTTGCAAAAATAACTTTTGCAGGGGCTTTTGAGTAAAATTTTGGATTCACAATGAGGGAGAGGAGATCCCCAACCCTTGATCAGATCCAAACATATGCATTAGAGATAGAAGCAAATCTGGTGGCTATAGGTAAAACACCAGATGCACAACCTATCCAAGATAAGGGAAAGACTAAAGTAGAATCCTCTCAAGATCAAACATTAGAGGATATGAATAATGTAATTAGAAATTTGTCTAATAAATTGATTAAATTATAATTAAAGAGTAAGAATTTTGAGAGACAATACAACAAAATAGAAATTTCAATCCTCAATATAGAAGACAACCTCTGCAAATTTTATAGGAGGAAAGAAAAGATCAATCAGATCCAGAGGCAGATCCTGATGGAGTACCAGAGCATTCCAACGATCATGGTGACCATATTTTCACATTGTATGCAGTAGATGAAGACGGACTAGATGTTGAGGGAGGTGAATATAGTGAAACAAATGTCAACTATGATGATAATGAAATTGATGAATGTTGGAAGTGGTTTTCTGATTTTATGCAAGCAAAACTACATAAGAAATATGACTTGAGATCAAGAAAAAGATGTAGAAGTGAAGAAGCTAAAGGTGAGCAGCAAGTTCCAGCTCCCTTATAAAAGACGACTCCACAAGAACAAGAACCACATCCTGAAAAACAATTGAATAAAGGAAAGAAGCAGTAGTATACAAGTAGCAAGACTCAAATGCTTCAAGGTGAGTCTTCTCAAGACAAAAGCGAAAAAATTCCTTTAGAAGAACTTGTTTCCATTCCACAAGGGATTTCAGTCATGAAGAGAAGTGAAGATGAAGATGAAAAGAACACTATACAGGTTCATGTGTTCAATTTAATTAAGGAATTGGAAAAAATCAGAATTCAAGTGCCCCTGTCAGAGTTAGTCAAAACACCAACTTATCAAAGAGAAATTACAGAGTTTATCAATCCATCTCAAAATGTGAATATAAATGACATTGTGAATTTGCAAGAAGATAAACTAATAGTGGTTTTTGGTTCACATGTGGAGTAGGTAGATTCTTCAACACCTCCTTTCTACATTTCTTTATTGATTCATGACTTACTCTTGCACAATTGTATGTTCGATTCAGAAGCCTCACATAACCTTATGCCATTATCAATGATGAAACAGCTAAACGTACAAGTTACTAAACCTTACAAAGACTTTTATTCTTTTGATTCACATAAAGTCAAGTGTCTGGGGGGCATTAAAGATATGATGGTGTCATTAGCCCAGATTCCAACCAAAAGTTTGATAATGGATGTAGTGGTAGCAGATATCCCTGCTAGGTTTGGAATGTTACTATCTAGGTCATGGGGGGCTAAATTGGGTGGTGTTTTGAAACTAGATTTTTCTTATGCTGCCATACCAATATTTGGTGGGGAAGAAAGGAGTTTGTATAGAGAAACAAGATTTATTAGAACAATCACAAATAATGAAGCAAGTAATTCACATGTATATGGCCAGGAAAAAGCTGACTATTCTTGCTTCATGTTGCATGACAATGCAGAATTGGCTGAAGATAACCAGAGGCATATTACTTCAGCCCGTGTAAATACAGAGCTACAAATAAAAGGGGTGTGGAAGTGCTTCTTTGATGGAGCCTATTCTAAATAATGAACAAGTTATGGTTTCCTTTCACAGGATGAACATATTAAAGATCACAATATTAGAACCCAGAAGGAGCCCAAGCTGGTCAAATTGTTCAAGGAAGTTTCACTTAATTATAAGGAGAGATATATTAAGCCTTTCAGGTAATACACTGATGATTTGGCTTGGTCCTATGAGGATCTCATAACATATGAGGAAAGCATGTTCAACAGACTTGGATGCCCTGTCAAAGTCATAACAGATAATGCTCAAGTGTCCAGTTCAGGTAAGTTTGTTACCTTTTGTCAGAATTATAATGCCATTTTATCTCATTTAACTGCTTATCATCCACATGGAAATGGATTGGTTGAATCCACTAGCAAATCTTTGATGAGAATCCTTAAGAAAACTACTGTAAAGAATCTTGATGGTGAAACTCTACACCTGCTGGTCAATGGGAAGTACCTCAAGCATTACTTCTAGTTCCAAAGCATAAGCATCCTATCATTATAGATACCGGAGTGAATTTAGTGCACAAATGCCATAGAATTTGAATTAGTTAAGCAATATATGACTCCATGCCCAAAGTGAAGGCACTAAACTGCAGTTCCTAGTGCTTCTGTGACAAAAGCACTATCCCCAGGTGGAGCCAGATGTTGTAGCACCCATTTTTATTTAAGCTTTATTTTCAGTTTTATCACAAAATGAAAGAAAAATAAAAAATATGAAGGAAAAGTCAAAAATATGAAAGAAATGGTTGATTTTATATTATTAATGGCTTTTAAAAGTAACAAACCCATGAGAAGATCTGGGTTGTCTGATCAACAGGCAACAGATCCGACGACAGTCACGTAGTTAACTAGCATGGGGTTTATTTTGGAGATCAGACATGATGGTGTATCAAATATAATTTAATTCGTTGAAGTCCAGGCCAAATATTGGGTCGAAAAGTAATCGGGTTTTGTCTTTAAAATCAGACCCGATAAATCATTAACTGGCAATATTTATTTCCTATTAGGTCCGTATGGGAGTCAAAAGGGTGTTGAAAAAAGGACGTGATAGGTTTATGAACCAGAGTTTTAATTCCTTAAGTTCCATGGTAACCGAAGGTTTTCCATATGCTAAAGGTCATGTAGGTTCAAGAGGTGTGATCAAGTGATAGCTTGATAAGTATGTTGAGGTGTGCTATGTGGAAGCAATGATCATGAAGGTTAATTAAAGCTTAACCCCCACAGTTGACCATGACGTTAGCATGGCTGACCGCAATGTGTGGCCTGAAATTACCGTGGGGGTTCAACCTTGTTGAAGCTCCCATACATTCTTTATCCCCGCGGTGAGCTCCCAAAGCTTTCTGCCCCACGTCGCTCATTCCACATCTTCCACCACTTTAATCTGTTAATTTCCCACGTCACTCACCATACCCCGCCACTTCATCCATGCTATAGGATAAAATGCATGGTGTATGGAGAATGGAGATACCCTCAAAGGTCTTCCCGAGACCTTTCGTAAACTGTAAGATTATCTGCAACCATCACAAAGTTACATGCATGTTCATAAACAATAACTAACTGTCAAAGTAGGACAAATAGATTACCTCAAGCCTCCGTGTAGTTTTGATGGAGAGTGCAATGCAGCTACGTGGAAGTCCCCTAAGTCAACTCCAAATCAAGTCTTGCACATACAAGAAACAAGCATAATCATAGCATACAACTCTGATAACTAATACATGAATACATAAAAGAACATCTAGTTACATATAACTAAGCTACTCATGCTAAAAGGTATTGGACAAACAAATAAATGAATGATAGTACCAACACCATGGAGTAGATAGTACAATTGCAGTTCTATATTAATGTCAAAAGAGTGATTAAAACCATCTGTTACATCAGCCTTCACTTACCCCTCTAGCTTCTCTCTCTCTCTCTCTCTCTCTCTCTCTTCTTACCAACTTCTTATGATTTGAGACAATTCTCAACAATCAAGTATGCTATCCTTTCAAATGATCTGACCTCTATTGCCATAGCCCTAGCTTTGCTTATGTAGCAATTGAGTTAGGGTTTCCAAGTTCCTCCATGAGTTCCTTAGGGTAAAAGCAATGAATGTTAAAGAGAGAGTCCATACAGGTTGCTAGAATTTTTATATTTTGTGGAAAAACCTGTGAACAATTTTGAAACCAATGTTTCGAACTAGCTTAGTGAGTCCATCGTCAGGGCAATGAGATTTGTATTTTGACTCATAACTGTTCACAGGTTTTTCCACAAAATTTAAAAATAAAAGCAATGAATTTGACATGCTTTTCATCTCTTTCCCATTTGCCTCCTTCATTAGGATTAGAAATCCCCCAAATAGGTCGAACTTGAGATGTTTCCTTGATTTTCTTGAGTAGATCTAGGAGAAAATATCTAGATATTTATGAGTCAATTCGTTCCTTTTACCCTTAGAAATTCATTAGGGTCCACTAATGTTGTTCCCAAACTAACAACTAGAGTTAGTTGGGTCAGTAATGCACCCTTAGGATTTCAGAGAAGCTTTACAAAGCAGGTTGTCAGTGCATAGCTAGCGTTAGTGTGGAAAAAAGGCATGTGATCTTGGTCTTTTCTTCAGCTATCATGTCTTTCCCCTTTGACCTAATGAGGGGGTCAATTTGATGTATAACAATACACTACTTGATTAATGGATGATAGAGAAACAAAAATATACATTAGCAGAACCACAGGCTCAAGCTATAGATTCTAACACCGAGCAACAATCTCCCATCATTCTCTTATTTCTATTACTTCTTATTATCTTGTTTTCTTGAAATGAATCAGGTGTTTTTACTCTCGAATGTAATATTTTGAAATAATTTTTACTTTAGATAGTTAGGAGAATAGTTAATTAGTTTGACAGTTTTGGTGATTATTAACTATCTCATAATGTATAAAAAGAGGAAAATTTATAGAGAAGGGGTTCAAATTTTGGAGAATCTAGAGACTAGGCCATTGTGTGCTTGATACAACTGTGGATTAATGAAAGAATTAGGAGTTTTCCACACATTGTTGGGTATGATTTTGTGACTTCTCTGTTATGTGTCATCAAATGTTTTCCTCCTTTTAGTATGGTAAGGAAGTTGCAGGTCTTTATTTTCTTACGTAAATGAAGTTAAATCCCTTAAAAGAGTGCTCCTACACTTGAAGTTCCCACCTCTGCAATTCTTCTAAGTTATAGATAGTAGCTTCTGTGTAAGGTAGCATATTATGTTTAACTTCTCCAAGTGTCACAGATAGTAGATTCTGTGTAAAAAAACATATTGTCTATGACTTCTTCAAGATTTCTTCATTCATCATTTATATTCAGTAATCAAATGGCATTCTGAGATTTTCATGTCACCTAAGTGTTGAGGGTTTAAAACCAAGTCTTTCAGGTCCTTCATTTGAGAATACAACATACAATTAAGTGAAAAATAAGTGACAATACTTATAAATATTAATTTCTTAAGCACAATTTCTACACACCCAAGAAATTGGTTTCTTAAGGTACAATAGTTGGTACACCTGTTGCCCAGGAGACATCCACAAAAAGAAAAGCGCAGTGTGTAGGAGAAGGGTAAGGTAGTAGACCTGGAACTCGACAAGGACATAGAAGAAATTGATATGGGCGTGGAAGACATTGACATGGGAGCAGAAGACATTCATGTTGAGGGGGTAGACCCTATCTCCAAGTTACCAGAATATGTCCCTTCGTGCCAAGGCACCAGATATGATCACTTTTGAAGGACCATGCCTAGTGCATGTTCCCCATTTAAAGATGGAGGATTTGGATTTGGAAGATACAGAGCGTTTTTCCCATTTGGTGACTGATACATTCATGTACCACATCTTCTATAAAGACTCTAGTGTGACTGCACTAGAGCCAAGATAGTGGATAAAAGGGGCGGACAAGGCAGGACTTTTGAACCTGCTATGGGTGCCACATTACAACTGCACACACATAAATTTGATAGTGATCAAATAGTTGTTATGCTTTGTGCATGATGGGTTCATATGGTTAGGAGAACTAATATCGATCACTGACATGCTGATCCATAGGATCACTCTGCTGCCACATTCAGGATTGAATCTGGCCATGGAATTTAGTAGAAAGATGGCTGAGTGCGACCTCGTTGAACAAATGAAGGACAAGTTTAAGCTTGCTAAGAAGCCGCATGACTACTCCATTTCCAACATAACTGACCCCACGGTTAAATTAGGCACCCAGATCCATGCAAGGAAAATAATGAGGAAGTGTCGTGCAGATGAAGTGTCGGCAGCTGTTGTGTCTTTAGTGGCCCAATGCGTGGAGGGCGTATAATTTAATTGGGTGCACTACCTCTGCATTGAGTTCCCCAAAAACTACAGAGAAGCACAAGATTGGAGAAAAACTTTTCATTATGCATGGTTTCTACTATCCATAATATTGGTTGCATGGGACTTACCAAAGGATAGTCAGTTTCCTCGCATTGCATCAGATCTACCAAAAACAATGAAGTTCACTTTGCTCTAGGCTAGAAAGGACCCCCAAAGGGTCAAAGACAACAAGATTTTTTGGGTGTTGATGGAGGCAAGCATCCGTGCCACAATCAACCAAAAATCGAGGCTCTCCCCAACTATTTTTGATTAGTTATCAGAATATGTCGATTTCAAGGCAAAATTCCATTGCGTTTCCATCAGAGCGCGGAAGGACCCCAAGAAAAAATGGTATGATATTCCATACCTAGTGACAAATGATGCAATTGTTGCAGTCCTTGGTAGTTGGCCAGCAGAATGGCGCATGGCCTTAGACTTGTCAGTCGGGTCTGGTAAATCTATTATGAAGCGAAATAAGGAAGAGGTTAGGTTAAAGATGGAGTAGTTGGCTGAAAGGAGGAAGAAGGAGGCTGAGGACAAAGCCAAAGCAGAGCATGCATCCAAGAAATAGACGAAAGAAGAGGAAGAGTGCGACTCTGATAGGAGTTAGAAATCACCTTCCCCATAGATAGAGGAGGAGGAGGAGTGCTCAAAACACAGAGGAGAAGATTTGAAGACAACTCCATTCTGGGTTAAGTGTACAAGGGAGTAGGAGAAAGTAGGGTTGTGAAAGAAGTCCAAGGACAAAAAATCCTCCCTTGACCCATTCAACTTGATAGAGGGCGATTTGAATGACATCGACGATACAGTGAGGGATGCGACAGTGGAACTGCTACAGTAGTTCGAGCAGCAATAGAAACAGGCCTTAGTCTCCATTCAAACTGGTCTGTGCATGCTACAGAACCAGGCTACTCATGTGCATACTATTGTAGGGAGGGGCAGCACAGTGTTGAGCAGTTTGGCACCTAGAATCTCAGACGCAGAAGAGATGGTTTTCTAAATGGATCCCCGAGCCTTCGCACTGTCGGATGGAGCATTGATCATAAAAACAGAAGTTGACAGGGCCATTATCAGTGCCCTTATGAAATTCAGGTTAAATTTGGCTGCGTTTCCAAGTGAAGCCCTTCACACCCTACAAGGCGGTGTGATCGCGAAACTTCAAGCTTGGAAATAGTGCGCATTGAATGTTATCATTGAGCACAAGGTGAACAATGCCTAGATGTTCATAGAAAAGACATCTGTGATTGAGCTTCTTAAGAAGATCACAGAGAAGAATGAGTGAACAACAACTGTGGTGAATAAGGCATGCTAGATCGCTCTAGAGCTGAACATCCCAAAAGGTGTGCCAGTCGACACAGGAATCCAAAAGCTCGCTGCAGGTGTGTGCAATGCATAGACATAGATGGCTAAGATTCAACTTGAACTGAACCTTAAGATTGCAGAACTCGAGTTGAAGTCCCATCCTTTGACTCCACCAGAGATTAAAGAGTACTGCAAGGCTACTGTTAAAGATTTCATTGCAACAGTTGATGCCACAGATAAAGGATTGCATTGCACTCTTTGAGCAGTCGCCCGAAGTAGTCACCAACTTGCAGGAGGATCCCAATGTATAGAGGCTAGAAACAAAAGCATGGGAACTACAGTAGAGATATGATGAGGTGAAAGTGATGATGCACACCATCACCATAACACAAAGGTTAACGAAGCTACAGGAAGCAAAGGCGCTTAAAGAACCAGTGGATGTGGCACAGCACAAGGAGGAAGTATTGAAGGCCCGATTGAAACCTTGGCTAGATGAAGTGTATGTTCTCACAACCACCATTGAAGGAAAACTGTCTAGTCTGCAGGAAACACAGAAAAAAATACAGATGGACAGCATAGGACCAGCGACATAGTAGGTGGTCGAGAAGGTCAAGCAGGCAGCAAAGTAGTGTACCGTTGAGGTTACAGTAGTCCAAGTAGAGATAGGAGGTATTCACAACAAGATATCCACACTAGTTGAGTGACTTTGGGTGAGTCACCAGATTTGTGTTGGGGGCCTATTGGGAATGGGTCCCCTAGGGTAAATTTTGGGGTTAAAAACCCAAGTTTTGGGGCTAAAGGCCCAAGTTTTGTATAAAGAATATAAAGTCTCCACATTTTTTGCTCATGGAGCGTGAAAATGTAAAGAGTCAAAAAGGGTTTCCACCCTTAGTTTAGGTAACTTGTATCGGCTTTAAGAGATCCACCCATGGTCCATGGACCATGGCATTGTGTTAAAAGGGAGTCTTAGAAGAGTCTAAGCAGTTCTTAGTAAGTTTTGGAGGAAATTGATGAATGTAATGGGTTTGTGAGGGCTAAGAGCGAGATTCTTAGCATAGGGAAGAGGCTCTGTAGCTGAGTACACAGAGGCCTAGGGTGGAAGTCCGTAGCTGAGTGCGCAGACCCTTGCAGTTGTGTGCATAGGGTAGTTAGAGTCTTTAATGAAGATTTGAATCATCAATAAACAAAGTATTCTGGAATTACATGTGTATGAGCTATTTTACTTTTGTTATAACTATATGCATATATGTTGTGATGAATACTGGGTTTATGCTTTAAATGTTGTATGTATGCGTGAATCTATATGTTTCTCTTTTTTATATGAACACAACTAGGAATATCTGTTTACATCAAGCTAATTGTAATACACGTTAAGGCTATCCAATACTTAAGCTAATTTGGGTAAATATACATGTAAGAATATTTACAAACATGCGTAAGTGCCTGTTCTACCTATTTAGGGTACGTGAAGGATGATCATAGACTTTCATGAAGGTCCGAACGAAGATTAAGAGTAGTATATAGATAAGCCTTAAAGAGCTTATTGATATGTGAGAAGGCAGAGCTAGGGTATAAAATGACATCACAACCATCTCAAGGTGTGAAAACTTGGTTCCCGCATCCCCCCATGCTACTTCAGGTGAGACTTCAGCCTGTGCTCATTGGATTGATACCAAAAGGGATAGTAGTGTAGGGATTTGCTTGGCTAATCAATGTTGAGCCTAGGTCATGGCCCATCAAGCCAACAAAGGCTGAAGCTAGTCTCTAAGCAAGGATAGCTTTTTCTGCAACTCCTTGATATCTATCAACATCACCTTTCCCTCCTGCAAGCACATGAAGCGCTAGACTGGTACCAATGTCCATGTCATCATACTGATCTCATCATATTGTTGTTGCACTTCCTTGATCTCTATGTTCACTTTTTTCAACATACGATCCTCCTGAAGTGTCTCCCATAGGCCCATTACCTAAGTGAATATTTGGTCACAACCTTGAGCTACGACATCTAGTTGTCCCATGGACTCTTTGTAGCTGCGCCTCCTTGTTCCTGAACTTCTGGCGTTGTGATTGGCTGAAGCTTGAGCTTAAGTTTGGATATCTACATTTGGAATTCAAAAGTGACTCACCCAACTTCATCTTTGGTGTCGCGCACTGCAACAGCTAACTTCCCAACTTTTGTCTCGACCTGTGCATCATTTGGGGTATGCAATTCTTGAACTATTTGATACACCTGTTCAATTGTTGTCTCAAGGTTTGTGCTTCACACTTATATCTCCTCTTTCTCCTTCACTGCCTATGTCGTATCCTCGCAAATCTGTGCATTATTGACTTTACACTCACTGAGGACTACAAGGGCATGCTACTCCCTGATCTACAGTTCATCTGAGACCCCATGATGCAATGCATCAAGGGCCGAGAGTGGCAGTGTGGCCACATTGATTCAAAGATCCTTGATCCTTTCGAGTGTGGTGCGGTCATCCTAGTTATCTATTTGAAAATATCTTCTAGTAAAGGAATGACCCTTAAGTCCATGATCTGTTCCACTTCTAGAACACTCATGCTCACTTGAGTCTAGCTCATTTGCACCACGCCCACTTGCCCCACACTCATCTAAATCCTACTAGCCTAGATCTATAGCTCGCAAGATCCTTCTGGACACTCCCTAGTGTCTACATATGTTGTTGTTGAAAGTGCGACCATAATTTAGATATGGTATCATGTACCTTGTCACAGATCTCATTTAAATCACCCTCTGTTAGGACAAGAGGGTCCACCTATGATTTCTTATCTGACTTCTACTTCTTTCATGGACATGTTGTCATCTCTTTGGCGCACTTCTAGAATTTAAATGGGGTGGACACCTCTTCACCCCCATCGCCACCCTGTGCAGATAGCTCATGTTCATCACTGTGTGACGAGGTTGATTTGTTGCTTGCTTCGGTGTCTTGTGTTTCCCTTTCGGCCCACACTTTAGCAGCACGCTCCTTCACAACCCGCTCTTTCTCCACAATTTCCTTAGCAGAAACTTCATTTTTCTTCTGCTGAGAATCCTTCTCCTGAGAAACTACCTGTTCTTATTCTTTATTCTTTTTCACAACAGAGGTCTATGCATAGGATCTTTCTCCTGCTTTGTTTGTCTCGAAATCCAACTAGGTAGGCTTGCACCACTCTACAGGCCATCCACTGAAGACCTCTTCTAAATCCATGTCGGCCACCAAGGAAGGCATCTTGTGCCATACCTCTTGAGGGTATTTCTGCGTGTGGATCTAGACATTGTGAAATTCTACCTTAAAATCTGCGAAGTCCCTCAACTTCTCAAATAAGGTGGGAGATAACTGGGGCCTTCCGTTTACATCTATGCGAATGTCCATCTCCATGAAAACACAAAAAACCTTGGATTTTGTACTTTGTGCCACATCTTTTGTCTGCCATGGTGAAGCAAACTTCATTGCTTTTGGGAGGGTCTCATTCAATGGACGGAATTGACTGTCCTCCGGAAGCCTCCATGCCACCAAAAAATTAGCAATAGGAGCCAAGCATAGTGGGATGAATGGCTCTTCTCTTGTGCCACGTGATAGTTGGCCAAGAATTCCTTACAGAGATATTGGGCCCAATTATACTAGACCCCGTTCACATACTACACAGCTAATGATATGACCGGCGTGGGCACATCATCCGCACAACACTTCTGCATTATCTTGCCTACGAGGATATACATGGAAAACTATACCACCTGGTCTATTATGGAGTAGATAGAATGTCCGCGCTTTCCCTTTACCACCATGTACTTAGTATTTATGTATTCTGCAAGCTGTTATTTTAGGGATTTTCCGACAAACTCATTTGTCGGGTCTTCTCCTTTATATAGTAGCTTAGTAATCCGATGGATTAACATATCCATCATGGGGATAGGCTCACCTAGCCATAAATACCCATCATGCACTAAAGTCAGCAACTATTGCAAACATTGCGTATTGATATTGAAGCGGTGAAAATGAGGTACGAACCACATGTGTAAGATCCTTGCTAGCTAAACCCTGTGAACCTATTTCATTAGTTCCATCTTTGTGATCCCTGTATCTTCATATTGTATGCATGTCATATACTGATTTGTGGCTAAATGTGAGAATTTCTCCTTGTCAGTGAGGTCCCAATCTTCCATCCTTAGCATTGGTATGTCCGCTAAGGGTGTACCCTCGAATTCAACTTCAGCTAGGAGCAGTGGCATAGCAATTGAAAATTTGTTGGAATCAGGGTCTTTGGTCACCTTCTTCTATCCTCTTCATGAAGGAACATATGCCGGAACCATAGTGATTGGTTCTGTATCCTCGGCATCCAACTCCTCAATCCCCTGTCAGAGTTCCTCTTCATCTAGGTCAAGGGGAACAAAACATTGCTTCTGCTTATCCATTTTACCTTTCTGTTGCACCTCCTCTTGATGTTTTTGGGGTGAGTGGCACACTAGTTTGATGACCACTTCTTCTGCTTTGCCTTAGAAGTAGATTGTTTTGGCCTAGGCGACCTTGGCCTCGTAGGCACTGTTGGTGTAGCTTCTACGCCCATAGCTTCTGGAGCTAGGGCCTTAGACACTGCAGCTTCAGAACTCATAGGCTCAGATATCTTCTCGATAGAAACTCAACGCACTATATCAAAATACTAAGCTAGCCCTGAGTGCTCAACCAAAACCTCACAATCTTCTCAGTGTTGGAAATAAATTTGAGAAAAACAAAGTGTTTCTTTGTAGACCAACAGGACATAGTTATAACAATTTCTGGATTCAAATCTTACCTTTCCCTCCATAACTTCGTCATAAACGCACCTTTGGTGAAATATTTTCAAATATTTTTACCCTAATTACCACATGCCTACTCCTCCTAATGATATTTTCTTAGTCCAATCAACTACAATAACTCCAACGGCTATTTATGGTCTAGGATGCGCGGCACCCTCCTCCGGTGTAGCATCCTGAGTACAACTCTATCTAGTGCATCTTTGTCAATCTTCACATAGCTCTATCTGGTGCATCTGTGTCAATATTCATGGAACCTACTTGTTGCATTGTCCTCCTAGTTGGGTAGTGTAGTTTACAATCCTGCGCACCCTTGCAACTACCTAGAGCACTAAGATTGTCCTGTAGCCATATAGCCATTTCTCAGGGGCAAGATCCCCTGTATATAGCTTCAACTAACTCCCATTCACTTTTCCTAGAAACGGTTCACCATTCAACTTCATGAGCTGGACTGCACCACTGTCTATAATTTCCTTGAAAATATATGGTCCTAACCAATGCATTTGGAATTTACCCATAAATTTGTTGAACTTTCTATTGTATAACAACACAAGATCATTTATCTTGAAAGTGTGAAGCTTGATATGGCGGACATGCCATGATTTTTCACATTCCTTCTGCACTTGTTGGTGGATTCCCACCAGAAATTAGTACTCCTCTAACTCCATTAGCTATGTGAGTCGTTCCTCCAAGGCCTTACTATTGGGTATACGACCAAAGTCCCACATTGACTAGAAGTGGGGAGGATCATGGGTATATAAGGATGGACAAATATCTCCATTAGTATGAGGAATTTTTGGGGTAAGTCCAAAAGCAAATCCATGAGGGCTTAGGCCCAAAGTGGACAATATCATACCATTGTGGAGATATGTGGTGTCCAAAGTTCTTACAAGTGGTATCAGAGCCAAGTTCTGAAGTTAGCCAAGTGGATGGATCCTCAGAATGTCGAATGAAGGTGGTGGGCCCTGGTAATATCATGATGGGATCCATGGATGAGCTCAGTTAGACAGGCGGTGTGCGCCGGATTCTTCATGGACATGTCCTAGTCCCAACATGGTGAAGAGGAGTTGACCTGGGATAGAGCAAGCTCTCGAGGCAGGTGGTGCTCCATGTAAGGCGTGTGCTTCCAACGCATTGGAGTGGAGAATTCTGGTTGGTAGAGAGTGGACAAATGGATAATTGTTTGAGGGGAGGCTCAATGGTCCTTTGTTCGAAGGGAGGATTGTTGGGTATACGACCAAAGTCCCACATTGACTAGAAGTGGGGAGGATCATGGGTATATAAGGATGGACAAATATCTCCATTGGTATGAGACATTTTTCGGGTAAGTCCAAAAGAAAATCCATGAGGGCTTAGGCCTAAAGTGGACAATATCATACCATTGTGGAGATATGTGGTGTATAGAGTTCTTACACTTATGATCCACCATACCTATCAAAGTTGCTATATGAAGACTAGGCACAATGTACTCCATTGGCATCACTACTTTGACCCTATAGACTAATGTGAATGGTGTTTTCCTTGTCAACTTCTTACAAGTTTTTCTATAGGCCCATAGTGCTGCAGGTATGCACACATCCCAATCATTCCAATACGTGTTATAGATCTTTGTTAACACGTTCTCCAAAATTTTGTTAAAAGCTTCAATTGTTCCATTTTCTTTCAGGATATATGGTGTACCCTTCTGATGGTAGACATGGAATTCATCTGTCATCGTGCTAATCATTTCATTCAGAAAGTGCGTTCCTTGATCGCTCATTAATACTTTCAGGCATCCTAACTATGTTCAGACATGTTCAAATAAGAATTTGGCTGTCATAGCCCCTAGACAATCCTTTACTGGTTGTGCTTCTGCCCATCTAGTTAAAGATTCGTCACAGTGATAATGTAGCGTGCGATTGTTGCCTTTCCACATGGATGAATTGGCCCAATAAAATCGATCACCCACTTTTTAAATTCCTATAAATATACCTGAGGATGTAGCAGTTGTTCGTCCCTTCGCGACAGTATGCCAATCCTTTGACATCCATCGCATGCCTTACAATATGCTTTGGAATCCTTGTGCAATGTTGGCCACCATAATCCTATGCGCAAAATCTTCTGTGCAATTGCTTTCCTTGCATAATGGCCTCCCATAGCTCCCCCATGAACTTCATCAAGAATACTATCATGCTCAAAATCCAGCACAAATCTCGCGATATTTTATCTACCCCCATTTTCTACAAATGTCCCACAATGACTGAAAAATTCGTTGCGTGAACTACTAGTTATTTATTTCACTGATTTGTATATCCTTCAAGCACCATCCCTATAGTTAAGAAGTGAATAATATAAGAAAAATGATCATCATCTACACGTACTACAAAGAGTTGAGCATCTGGTAACCCTTCCTCCAAATTACTGGGTTCTTTGTTGTTTAAATCCTCGATAGATGGTCAAGTCCAACAATCAACCTCCCCAGCTTCACAATCACTTCAAAATCGTACTCCTGAAATAATAACAACCGCCTGCAAATATTTCCTACCAACACAGGCTTGTTGACCAGATACTTTAAGGCAAAATGATCTGTATACACCCTGAAATGTCCTCCTAACAGATAATGCTTGAATTTTTGTGACGCATAGAGCATGGCCAACCCCTCGCACTCTATTGTTGAATAATTCTTCTCAGTGTTTGATAACTTCCTTCTTGCAAAGGCTATAGGATGGTTCGTCTTGCCTTCACCAACCTACATTAGTACTGCACCCGACACAATGAAAGAAGCATCGACATGTACATGGAACTCCCTTTTCCAATCGGAGAATACCAGGATTGGCTTTGTCACCATATTTGTCACCATAGTTTCCTTTAACACATCTAAGCTACACTAACATCCCTCATCCCAACAGAATGTTGCATCCTTCTTTAGCATTTTTTCCATGGGCATGGTAATTTGAGCATAAGATTTAATGAATTTTCTATAGTATCCCATGTGTTCCAACATCACACATAGCTACTTGATGTTCCTAGGGACCCCCAATTTCACAATCACCACAATATTTACAAGGTCCACCATAAATCCTTGCTTACACACAACATGAACCAGCAAGATCCCAAAAGGAACATAGAATATACATTTTTTCAAATTCAACACTATCTGGTATCTTCAACATGTATCCAGCATAAGGCACAGACTTGCTACATGGTGTTTTACCAATCTAAACACAGTCCAGTCATCGAAGTACACTTCCAGAAACTTATGAATGATTTCTTTGAACGTTGTTTTGACTACGTAGGAAAATATCGCAGATGCGTTCTTCAATCCAAATGGCATAATAGTGTACTGAAAGCACCCCCATTTTGTCACAAAGGTGGTTTTTCTTCTATCCTCTGGTGCAATCTTAATTTGATGATAACTGGAAAAGCCATCAGTAAAGGAATAGGCCTCCTATGCTCTGAAACTTTCTAACACTTCATCTATAAATGACGCTAGAAATGGATCATGAACACACGCATCATTAAACTTTTGCAGATCTACGTAGATCCTTACTTTTCCCTTTTTTTTCTTTTGTTTGACTACCATCAGGCTCACCCAATTGGATTCTTCAACATGTTCTATAATTCCAACATCTGTCATTTTATCTAGGTCTTGGTGAACCTTCTCTTTATACTTAGGATTAAGGCGATAATGCCTCTCCTTGATAGGCTTCACATATGGCTTAAATGTGATCGCCATGATGCCCAAATCACCAAGTATGTCATTTAAATTTGAAAACTTAGTGGGGAAGAGATCCTGGTATTCGTGAAGTAATTCAACAACTTTGTGTACTGGAGCGTCGTCCCAATAGTCTCTAATATTCATGAACTTCGGTTCTTCTTCAGTGCCAATGTTCACTTGTCTTATTTTCAATGGTGTGGAGATGTTTCAGTTCTCTACTTGTGGTCCTTTTACTACGTGATGCCTTTCGGTATTTGGAATATTGATGTTCCTTGGGTCTTCTTCCTCCTCTTTAGCGGTCACATTATAGCATTCCAATGCATGGTGCAGCTAGGTGCTCCAATCTAGTTGTGTCCATTCCATCGGTTCCTTCAGTGTCCTGAAGATAACCACTTTAATTTCTTGAAGTGCTTCATTCCATTGACTCTTGCAAAGCCGTCCTCGAAGTTGAAATTCAATAAGAAACCTTCCTTCAATACATCGCATTCCATAGTGCCCTGGTGGAGCTCTATTTTGAGATACCAGTTCATGGGGATTGTATCCAAGGTATGACAAAACATATGTTCCAATTTTGGCTATAGTTTCGTCCCCCACACCTTATTCCACTTCGTTAGGTGATCGCATAGATCATCCTTCCCATTATACTTTTAAGTCATTCTTTTATTAACATGCCCAAATCATAACTTCATCATTCACCTGTAATCTCTCCATACAGCAAAATTATCCTTATGCATACCCCACCATCGTGCTGGCATAGCATGGAGTGCCAACTCCAGTCATTGAAAATGGTGGTATTCAAGGACTTCATGCTAAAATTAATCTAAAAACATATCTACGTTGGTCAAAACATCATAATAAGGTAGCTTTCTTTCCTCTCGTGAAACACAGGTGTAGTGACTTCGTCATCGTATTGCATCACAATGTAGATACTTCATGTAAGCTGTCATGCCAATGCTCTAATTCCTCATCTGAGTCAAAAGTACATGAACTCTCCCGGTCCCATGTGATCCGTCCATCCACCGTTGGATTGATCCAATCCTGATCTCGCGTTGTTATCCTATAGATTTTATCTAGCTCATCATCACTTTCTATTTAATCGTGGATTGGTTTAGTATAGTTCCCCTTCCATAGGATCTAGTGGCACTATAACCCTTAGTGACTTCCTTTCAAATGGAATTTTCCTCTTCTTTAAATTAATGACCCCATTAATATCAATAGCCCAGTCGATTCCTAGGAGAGTGGGGTAGGGATTACTGTCATCGACAATTTCTATAACTTCAAATTCCACTAATGCATTCACACCTTAAATATCAACCTTTACACCATATAATCACCCCATGGGGATGATTTTTTGTTGATTCACCATCCTATGCTGAATCAGATAGCATTGCAGTGCAGGTCTCCCCATCATTTCCCATTTCTTTTTCAGTAGAATATTCACATCGTACCCCAGATACAAAATGACGCGGTCCATTTCGTAATCACCTATCAATGCTGTTAGTCACATCCCATGTCTTGTTCGTGCCTTATGCTTACCAATATTTCTAACTATGTGCTGCTATGTGGGAGTCTTTTGTTTATTATGGCACTTGTCTATTAAGTCTTGCAATTCTTCCACAACCTTTCTGTCATGTAGTAACTTCATGCAGGTCTCCAAAAATATAGTGAGCACAGAAGGATCAACCTCTTTCGTCACACTAGTCTTTGGTGTTTTTTCTTGGCTTCCTTAGGTGGAGGCCTCAATGAAGCTCTTCTTTGCCTCCATGAATGTTTCCTTAGTGTGATTAAGGTCAAAGGTAGCTTCTTTCTCAGGAATTTTTTAGACCCATCCAACTTCTTCAGGCTGCTTACCTTTATTTGCACCAGTCTTCATACTGCTTCATAGTACAATATTAATGTTCTAATCCTCCTCATGAGGTTCGGCCCTCATCATTTGTAAATTCTGCATAGGCCGCATTTTCTTCTCTTGTATTGTAGTTATTATCAATGGAAAATCCTCTATAGCATGGTTGGATTTTCTACAGTATTGAGATGAGGGATGTGTAGGATTCGGGTAATCTCGCATGCATTGCCCTGGCTGTTCGTAGTTGTAGTAGATAATATGACCACGACCTCTACCAAGTCCTCCTCCTCGCCCTCGTCCTCGGCCTTGAAAACCCTCGCGTGCTCCTCTTGTACCTTGATCTGGAGGCTGAGTTTCCACTTGCATACAGTAAGTAGGGGTTATTTCCATCATCAGCTCATAACTTCAACAGTGGCACTCATCATGACCCACAAATTTACAGAAATTGCAAAAAATATGCTAGGGTGTCTAAACAAACTTTTGAAGTAAGTGGAAGTTATCCATTGCATGTTTCCCAATGACTTGAAAAATGGCACACCATAGTGCAACTCCTGTGCTTGGCCCGACTAGGACTTCTGGCTTCAGGGGGGTTGGCCCTCCCCCTATAAGATAATTCATGTATACTAGACAATGATATTTATCATGTCCATGGCCCTTGCACTTCAAGCACCAAACTTTGCGCGCACTTCTGGCTTAGCCTCCTTTTCATTCTTTAGACTCTATAAATCTAGGTGCAGGCTTGCTAACTATGAGTGAATCTATTGTACCCCCAGGTTCATATTCTGAATAGGTGATGCGTGCATACTCATCGTGATATCCAAGGCTTCTTCTTGCATAACTATCTTCTGCTGTGACAGAGGGATTCTTAAATGTGGAAAAAAGTGATGCGATAAACTAATCACGATGTTGGGTATCTAAGATTGGCATGTTAGCATGTCTTATATAGCACTTCAACCTCTAATCAAAGTCCCAAGGTGTCTCATCAAATCTCATTTGGATCTCCTTAAATTCAATTACCAACTGCACCTCATATTTAGGCTTGTTAAATTCATTGTTCAAAGTTGTCTGAGTCTCTGCTAACAATGCCTAAGGATTATCAACACAATACTTAATGTACCAGGTTAGCACATGATCCTACAAGGTGATAACCAACTGCGCCTTCTTTATATTATCATCAGTGATCTGTTGCGTTGTCCATATAGCATTCACAACAAGCCATAATTGCTCTAGATCTTCACTTCCTATTCCATTGAAGATCGACATCTTCATTTTGTTTTTCATGATGAATGGTGGAGGTGGAGGCTGAGGGGTAGGTGAAGGTATATGCAGTGGAGGTGGAGGTGGATTGGATGGATGAGATATCCTCAAAATACCCTAAATTATTAACTGAACAACACTTTGCGGTGTAGTCAACATCGCCCCTTCATCGTCACTTGAAGGAGGTTCAATCAATGGACTATACTCTAGGCCTGATCCATCATGAATTCTAAAGAATCTCCAACTTCAGATATCTCCAAACATCAAGGTAATGGAATTACATGCTTTTCACATAATAGCATTTTAATTCAAGTATTCAATGACCTTAAGTACTTACATTTCGGCCCTTTGAAGAATCTTTTCTCTTCTTTGCTATAGCTAACTCAGGTATCAACTACAAATTTAGTAACAAATCCTCCCAAAATTCAATCAAGCCAATGATCAATAGACCATGCGATCTTGTTTTGAGATGCCTCTAGTCGTTGCACTAATTCTAGAGTCCATACTATAAGGCTATTGAGTTTCCACCTTCCTTGATTTTCTGTCAATTTAGCTAAACAATCATATAATTCAATTGGGAAAGTGAAAAATAAGAGTTCATGTAGCTCTGTATGTAGATACCTATTCAATCAATAATCCTTTGATAGGTGCGGATTCCTATTTTCTTGAACTACAAACTCATGAATTTTTCGATCTAATCACTTTTCAATCTCTTTCTTAGTGTGATTCCAGTGATGCGACATCACACATCTCTTTAAGTAGATATCGCTCCTAGAAACATAACCATTTCTTGGCTTAGGGGGTTCTAACCCAGGTTCGAAGTTAGTTATGCCAACCAACAAAACCGTACACTGCTAGCCCTTTCAGCAACAACCCGCATAGTGTAGGATGCAGTCTCACCCGAAGCAGTATTTGGGGATGCAAGAACCAAGTTTATGCATCTAGAGATTAGTGTGATGTCTTTCATTGCCTTAGATCTACTTCCTTGTATATCAATAGACTTCTAGGGCTTTTTACTGGAACTGAGTTAAAGCTGCCTTCAGACCTTCATGAAGGTCTACGATCAGTCCTTGCAGACCTTAAATAGTTGATTTACCTACTTTTGTGCATCAACAAGAAACCCTAGATCAAAGTTCATGTATATCTACTTAATTCACTAGAAAACATAAGAGAAATAGATTCTAACATCACGGAAGTGGATAACCATTCATTTCATATATTATTAAGATAGATTGAGTGAATTTGCGTAGCATTCATTCAATAATTCAGAAAACATATATTTAATTGATAACATATAACATAAACATATTCAATGGAAATACTCAATAATTACTCAAAAATATGCCTTTATTCATCTTCAATTCACTTATTATAGACTCTTCTACCCTGGGCACATAGTTGCAGGGGTTCACACACTCAATTGTAGAGCCTTTCCTTCGCTACTGACAGGAACAGGCCTTCCCTTATATCAACCCCGTACAATATCATTCATTCGTTCATATCTCTATTATTTTCAAAATTATCTCTAAGACTTGCTATGACTCAACTATTTATAGATTCTCTAAAACAATACCATGGCCCCTAGCTCATGGGTGAGTCTTCAAAACCGACCAAAACAAGGGGCTAATACCCCTTTGACTCCTATCTATCTGCACACTCCACATCCACATTTCATGGAGTCTTTATATATTTTACAAAAATTTACTAAGTTAGTTCAACTCTACCCCTACGGACCCCATCCCAACAGCCCCGCTTTACTTTCAAAACATAATGAAGCCACAGGTAGAGCTAGACAAAGCACAGATCTAGATGTTGATCCAAAATTATGAGCAACTCCCTCTGCTTAGCAGTAGCATTGAGGCTTCCTATGCATGGTTGTTCAAGAGTCTATATTTCATGGTTAGGACACACAAGATCCCTTCAATCATTTCCTTGACCGAATCCATTGAGAAGAACCAAGTCTGGCTGGGGGTTGATAGGTACATGGAGCAATTGATGCGAAAGGCCATTAGAAATGACTTGCAATTGAGTGTAAAAAACATCAATAGGTACATCAGTGGTCCATCCACACTCAAGAAAATGGTGTGCATGCTTCAAGATGAATTGGAAAAAGGTTCCAGGACCATATACCCAGAAGCCATGGAGGTAAGAGTTTGCTTCCATAAATACATCACCAAATAGTATGGGGACAACACAGTGCAGTACCATGCTTTGTATCAGTTAGTCTCCAAAGACCATCAAGAGGATGTTGCTAAGTTGGTCTTTCCCCAAGCCTCTAAGTGATCATGCTTGTCTTGTTATGCTGACTCAAGCCTATTTTTTCCCACATGGGTGTTTGTCAAAATTGTATATTAATTGTAAATATACTGTAAGTGGAATTCCAAGTGTCATTAGTGGAATGTGAACAACCACTATGTAATGTAAAGAGTTATTTTTAAAAGAGTTGAAGTGTCATAAGGGTATTCAAAGAGTCAAAGGGGAATTTCAAGGGTCACCCCACCCTTTGTTGTATATAGAACCTCATAACTCATAGTAAGTAATTTTGGGGAGGCAAGCTTTTGGCCAGGCTTAGGCTTAGAGAAGGCTTGGGAGTATTGTGATGAGCCTTGGATTCTCCATAGCATAGAGTGATTATACTTCTTTGGAGGAGCAGGCGGTGTTGAATGTAATGTTCCACTACTAGGGCTAGTGGTTGTCAATGGTGTATGTATGGATGGAACTTTCACTTAATAATTAAACTGAGCCAACACATTTTCATGCATATGTTGTTAATGTAGTTCAACTATTCTAGTTACTTTAGCAATGTATGTTTTTTAACTTACACATTTTCTTATGAACTATTTTGTATGAAATTGTATGAATCTTTTTTAAGGCGTGTTGTTGGATTAAACCATCACTTTGGTTTGTGGACTATTTCTTTTTCTAGCTTGTGATTTCATTCCGCTCGAGTGTTCCTTTCAGGTTACATTCTATTACAAGCTTCTAAGGGACACACTTCCCTTTCCCCTCTGTGTGTTAGAACCCCCATGCATCTCCCTTGACTCGTTGCAAAGTTGCACACTGGCTTCCGAAAAGTCATTATACTTACTTCTATGGACTACCATGGTCAAGGCACTACATTACCATCCACTGCTTGGACTCCTACTTCAAATAGTGTCAGGTCTAGTTGTGACTTCTTATTGGGGATATCCCCTTGAATGTTGGTGGCTCTAGCACCATCGACAAGTCCTTACCATTATCTATATCAGCAACATACATACCAAGAAAAGTAAAACTAATTTGTCTCAATTGGGGATGAGGAGTATATAGATACACAAGTAAAAGAGACTATTAGAGTCTTAGTTTTCATATTTGGTGTTCCTTCACTCCCACAAGGCCTAGACAGTACTCCGACAGAGTCACTCCAGGAACACAAGCATTGCTCCACTGCTAGTGAGCTTGGACAGTACCTCAGCGGAGCTACTTACCTCTCTGCACATGAAGCCTTTCTCTTCTTTTTCCCTTTATTTCATTTTTTATTTTTTTTATTTTTATTTGTTCAAAGAACGGTGCATAGGAACATATTTATTTCATGGGGTGAAAGAGGGATCTTGACTTATTGAGAACAGAAGAGGTGCCCCTTCAGAGAAGGATATTTATATATACATCTAACATACTTGTTAAGGTTTTCCTCCCCACCTTACTCTACTCAACTTAGTTGACAAGGATTAACCAAAAATAGAAGATCGATTAGAGTAGGTGGTACTAGCTAAAAGTGCAAGTATCGTGATTTCACCATGAGTCTCTCTGAAAGGAAGGTATTTTCCATCAGAGTATCATCAGCTAAAATAAATGCAAGGTTCACATAAAGAGATGGAATAGACATATAACCAAGTGGTGATAGAAGTACAACCGCCTCTTCAATTTTACTAATCTTTTCTTAGAAGCCAAACATGGTCTCATGCAAAACCTAACCTATGACTAAAAAGAAAACAAATAAAAGGAAAGAAGCGGGGTGAAAGAAAAAAAGCTAAATAAAATTAAAGGAAAAAACGAAAATAAAAGAAAAGCCACTCCTACTCCTAACCTAAAGAGAGAATAGGCCAAACTTATGTCAAATGATACTTCCAATGCAACCACTAGTGCATTGGTTGGCTTGTGTAGACAAGGGAGTGCATGCCAAGAAAGATATACAAGAAAATCAGTAAACAAGAAAGATAGGATAGTGCAAACCAAAACGTTTGAAGTTTGAATATACACTCAGTAATGTAAAAGTGAAAAGTTCTTGAAAGACATTATGTGATTATATCAAGGTGTCTCGACACACTATGAGTTAAATACATACAAGCAAAAATTTTCGAACTGTGAAGGTGAGCGAACATGAAGAAAGAAGAAAAAATTTGTTTTGAATTAGTGCTCGCCACATATGAATCCTCCATTAAATGAACAATAGGATCATGTAATATAGATGGAGGGTCTATAAATTGTAAGATAGATTGATTTTCCATATGTGTGATAAAGTGATTAGGATCCTCAGAAGATTCAACACTATTCTATTTGGAAGTAGAACTGAACTCAAAACTATTAGAACCTAACATAACCATCAGCTCGAACTAAAGTGCCTTGATAGCTTGGGGAAGTTCCAACTCATCAGAAGGTGGATCATCATAGATTGGTGGCTAGGAAAGACTAGTAGAAAAAATATCATAATCGTGACTGGATGAATCAATGAAGAGGTCGTGACAGCCATAATCATAAATTTCAAGATCACAGATGGAGGCATCATCATGAACTGATGAATCGCAAAAAGGGGAAGATGAAAAATAATAAATTTCACCCACTAAGTTTTCAAAAAGATGAGATGAGAGATTAGGAAGATCAAGAGTAGAAGATTCATCCTCTCCACATCTCGATGAAATATGGACATACCACGTGTTTTGTGAATGAACAGAAGTAGTAACATCATCAGGAAGTAAATTTTCACAAGATTCAATAGAAATGACAGAATCATGGGAAATGTCAAAATGATGAAGGAGAGGTGCAGAAGGAACATAATAATTTCTTGTTCAACTATGGGATCCCCCACATAATCATCGTGAATGATATTGCAAGTTGGCTGCTCAACACCAACTCCATCTAACTCTTGATCCTTTCAAACATCACAAGACATATTTGAAATAGGTGAACACAACACATCGCAATATATAGGATCAGAAGGACTAAAGGATGGACAATGAGGAGATAACACTTCATCAAAATTATCAGATTGATAGTCCAAACCTACAATGAAATTCTAAGTAGGTGAGGTGGGAAAAATGCTGGTAGATCAACAGATGGGTTTTCAACTCCCCCTACCTCAGCTTGTAGAACTAGAGTTGTTTGATGAGAGGAGGACAGAGGGTCACTTGGGACAATAACCTTATCTGTCACAAATTTAGAAGCTTTAACACTGAGGTATGTTGGGAGCGTCTCAAAAGGTTCTAACTCATGCAGATTTTCTTAAATTTGAACAATATATTGAAATCTTCCTATCAAGAACTTCCAATCAACTTCATCTCTTGGATATTCAATACAAAAATGCATAAAATGAATGTGAAAATGATATAATGATTCATCAAGTGATTTTCACAATTCTAAATTTTTCTTTCCCAGATGTTTACAATCGAACGTCTCAAAAGTGTGATACATTTATGTGACAAGATGTTTGAAAGACTATATGGAGGCATCAGTCAATGTGTGACACCAATTCCTCTCCCTTCGAATGTGACGAGGAAAAACCTACTTGCAAACTTACATCTCTAGAAAAACATGTTGGGATTATGATTGGGGAAGAATTCATTAAATGAGTACAGAAATTCAAAATAGACATCAAGAGATCATCTTGTCATTTGGGCCTCCTTCTAGTACCAAAAATGTTGACGGTACTGGACCTGCGAAGATTGATGGGATCTCCCCGATATGAATTCCCAACTAGACCTCACATCATTTAGAGTAGGATTCCCAATAGTGGGTGGTAATTTTATGCCTTGGCTGTGGAAACATGCAAAGGGAAGTATGATAACTTTTGGTGAGAGCAAGTGTGTGACCCTATGGAGAGTCGAGTGTGATGCATGACGGTTCCAACACACAAAGGGAAAAGGAAGTGCGCCCCTTGGAAGCTTGTAATAGTATGCAGCTTAAAATAAAACACAAGTGAAATGACATCACAAGCTAAGATGTAGAATATTCCACAAGTTAAAGTTATGAGTTAGTAAAACAACATGCATTCAACAAGATTCATACAAGTGAAATGAAAAATATTTCATAGGCATAAGAATAATTTAAATAACATACATTGCAAATAGAACAAGAATGGTTCTACTATATTCACAACATATGCATGAAAGTGTGTTGGATCTGATTTTATTATTATAATTGAAATTTCCCTTCATACATACACCATCTTTGGCCACTAGCCCCAATAGTCGAACATTACAGTCAAGAAAAGTTGCTCCTCCAAGAATTATACTCACTCTATGCTACGGAGAAGCCAAGGATTTTCATGACACTCCCAAGCTCTTCCTCAGCCTAAGCCTAGGCAAAAGCTTGGCTCCTGAAAGCCCTTTATATGAGTTATGAGGTTCTATTTATAACAAGTGAGGGTGACTCTTCAACTCTCCTTTGTGACCTTTGGACTACCCTCATGACTCTTCAACTTCTTTACAAAATGACACATTACATTACATGATGACTCTTCATATTCAAATATTGCCATTTGGAATTTCACTTATAATATAATTACAAATAATATTACAATTTACAATCATACCCATATAGGACAAAATAGGGTAGAGAAAACTTAATAACCTAACAAGACAAGACACTATGATGCTTTAGTTTGGGAGCATTCTATTTCAGCAACTTCCACTTGATGCTTCTCGGTCATGTATCAATGCCAAGCTTGGTATTGTATGAAGACATCCCCAAACTGCATGATGGTGTCAGGATGGAAGTGGACTCTAGAATCCATAGTATCTGGGCACAATCATTTGGAAGCAGATTTAACTTCTTTCTTGAGCAGGAGATGTTGGAAATAATACTGAGAGGGGGGGTGAATCAATATTATCAAACTCTTATCAGTTTATACAAATATTTTCAGATAAGACAATTAAAACTTGCATATACCTTCCAAACTTATAATTTAATTTATTCTTCAAATGTTTGTCATTAATTTGTATGTGAGAACCATAGAATAATGAGCAAGAACACAAAATAGATAGTCACACCAAGGAACACAAGATGTAAGGTGGAAAACCAATGTGGTTGAAAACCACTTGCTGCAATATGTCTCTATCTTCTTTCAATTAGAAACTTCTTGTTACAATGATTTTGTACTAGTGCGGTCTTTTACCAGTATGCAGGCTGCAACCTGCAGAGAGCTACATCCCTCTCTCGTTTTCCAGCTTCTTCTGGAAGGGAGCTACAACCCCCTTAGCTCTTGTACTAGCTGAAATACTAGTACGTAGGTGCTGACCTATAGAAGGCTACTACCTTCTCTTTACTTCTAGGGACCATGTTTCATCAATTTTCAAACTAGATCCAAAACATCATGTACATGTGAATCACCCAATCTCCTTTAAACAAATAACTTCTCAGAATGCAGTAACCAGAAAACACCAGTAACCAGACACCAATTTAAACCCAGATCTTTGCACAAACAGATAAAAGACAGCTAAAATATATTTCAAGAAAGGTCCGCAACTTCACCGAAGGAAACCTATGGATATCCGCACTCTTGCCGTGACGAGTCTACGTAACTCCGCACCTGCTTCTTCTCTGGTTCTGCACACCTCCACACTGCATCGTTTCCACTCTTGCGCACCTACAGATTTAGACAGTTTATCAGTTCTCAAACATACCCCAGACTGTCGAAATCAATATCCGTTCATGCGTCAAAGGGGTCCCAACTCTTCAGTAGATCTGAGTTATAATGCTTCGGTTTCTCCTTGATTCAAATTCAACTATGTCTCACCAACCGATTATCAGAAATTTAGATCTTGCTCTTCTTAAGATTTTCAACACTTGTGATTAGCCAACTGATCTCCTTTCCCTTTTATAGGCTAGGCCTCACTCAAAACCATGGACCAAAACCATTGAGAAACAATACCACGGACCCAATACTTGGGTTCAATTCTTTTCGATGCAATACCACGGACCAAAACCTTAGGATAAAAAACTGTCGAACTAATACCATGAACCAACCATAAGATTTCCCATGTGCATGCACTTTTCTCTGCATGAAAGTACGCGAAATTTTATCTGCATGAAAGTGCGTGAACTTTTCTATGCATGAAAGTGCATGAACTTTTCTTTGCATGAAAGGAACTTTTCTCTGCATGAAAGTGCGTGAACTTTTCTCTACATGAAAGGAACTTTTCTCTGCATGAAAGTGTGTGAAATTTTCTCTGCATGAAAGGAACTTTTCTCTACATGTAAGTGCGTGAACTTTGCTGCACTATAATTTATCATTTGAGATGAGTGGGTTGCCATCAAGTACAACATATGTATCATAATGCCAACAATCTCCCCTTTGGACTTGATGGAAACAACCACCAATCACTCTCCCCCTTTGACATCAAGGGCAAAGGGGTGGACTACCATACTCCCCCTGAGTACCTACGAAAAACTCTGTTGGAAATAATACTGAGGGGGGGGGGGTGAATTAGTATTATCAAGTTCTTTTAATAAATCTTCCTTATTTACACTTTGAATTATTTTTGCATGTCAGTACCATAAAATAATGAGCATAAATAAAGAAAACAGATAGTCACAGCAAAGAACACTAGATGTAAGGTGGAAACCCAATGTGGGTGAAAACCACCTACTGCAATATGTCTCTATCTTCTTTCAAATTAGAAACTTGTTTTACAAAGGTTTTGTACTGGTGCAGTCCTTTACCAGTACGCAGGCTAGAACCTGCAGAGAGCTACAACTCTCTCTCGTTTTCCAGTCTCTCCTGGAAGGGAGCTACAACCCCCTACTTCTTTTCTCTCAAGGACACTTTTCATAAATTTTCAAACTGGATCCATAAACATCAAGAGATCATCAAGTACAAGTAAATCACCCAGTCAACTGCAGTAACCAGATCAACAGTAACAGTAAACCAAACCCAGAACACCTTATCAACAGAAAAAAATTCAGCCAAGAAAAGATCTTAAGACAGATACGCAGTTTTTCTTTCTCTTGTCTGCGTGCATACGCACTTCTCCTTCTGCTTCCCTGCGTATACCCACAGAGACCCTTCTGCCACACTGCGTACCCACGCACTGTTTCTTCAATCACGCTGCGTACTATTACTGTAAACACGCACCCACAGATACTATCGCGCCGCATACTGCTACTGTAGCCATGCACCCACAGATGTTATCGCGGCGCGTACCTACGCACTTGCGGCTTCTGAAGCACCGCGTACTTTCCCTGTGCCTATGCACCTGAACCTCTGTCGTGCTGCGTACCCGCGCACTGCGCCTTCTTTTGCTCTGCGTATCCACACACTTCTCCTTCTTCTTCTCTGTGTACCCACGCACTTCTCCTTCTTCTTCGCTGCGTACCCAAGTACTTTCACTATTAATCACCTGCGTACCCCTGATTAGGGGTCGAAATAGCAGTCCCCCAGAGTGCCACCGATAGTCAGATGTTCATATCTGATCATGCGCTCAAGAGATCACTCTTCATAGATTCGCTTTGAACTTCACTTTTATATAGATCAAGCTTTTGAAACAATAACCCAATATTTCAGATCTTAAGATATTCAATTGCAAAAAGATGCCTTGGCCAAGTGATCTCCTTCCCTATTTATAGAAAAGCCCTCATTCACACCATGGGACAAAACCATCAATAACCAATACAAGGGATCCAAACTGAGGCTAAAATAGATCCTATACCACGGGCCAAAACCATAGCATCAGAAAAAGGCAGGCTAAATACCACGAGACAATCATAAGAAATCCCACACGAGCGCGCTTTACTGCCTTGAAGTTTGTGCACTGGGGTCCTCACCCTCTAAACGGGTAACCAGCGGGTATGACCGCACCACCTGCATGGTGAAACCTGCGGGTCCACACCTTTTGAACCATTCACCTGCGAGCCCCTTAATTTCCATCATTTTGAGAGCCTGAACAAACCATTTCCACTTGAGTGAGTTGCCATCAAGTACAATACATGTATCATAGAGCCATATCAGACTCATAATGCCAACAATCTCCCCCTTTGGACTTGATGGCAACCTCAAGATCCTCAACTTCATTCTCCCCCTTTGACATCAAGGGAAAAGGGTTATGCTCCCCCTAAGAACATGCTCCCCTTGACTATAAACCAGATCTGCAAAGAGGAAACAGAATCCACCAAACACGATAAACAATCGTGAAAGAGATAGAGATATATTGCAGCCATGTTTAGATCAGTATTCATGATCTCCTTCTATGCTCCCATAATGCCAACAATGAATTATATGTGCTCCCCCTGAACCTGTGCCATTGATCTGCAATCAATGTGTATACCACTTATAGACCTCGCGTACAACCAACAGATGAGATTTAACAACAAGATGATGCATCAACAACCCCCAGCTTTTGCCTGAGGTATTCAAAGGTCTCCCTAGGCAGTGGTTTAGTGAATATATCAGCAACTTGTTCCTTAGAAGAAACATACTCCAACTTGACCTTTTGTTCAAGCACTTGTTCTCGGAGAAAATGATACTTGATTGGTATGTGCTTGGTCTTTGAATGCATAACTAGGTTCTTTGAAATGCTGATTGCACTTGTATTATCACATAACATGGAGATAGGTGGTGTACAAGTGATTTGGAAATCCTGCAAGGTCTGCATCATCCAAAGAAGTTGAGTGCAGCAAGATGCAGCAGCAACATATTCTGCTTCAGCTGTAGACAAGGCAATCAAACTCTGTTTCTTGCTAAACCAAGATACTAATCTGGCACCCATAAAGAATGCACCACCACTTGTGCTCTTCCTGTCATCCACGCTTCCGGCCCAATCTGCATCTGTATAAGCATGAAGTGTGAGATCTGTATTTCTAGGATACCATAAGCCATAATTTTGAGTCCCTTGAAGATATTTGAAAATTCTCTTCACAGCCTGAAGATGAATTTCCTTCGAATTAGCCTGAAATCTTCCAACTATTCCCACTACATGCATGATGTCTGGTCTGGTGCCTGTCAAATAAAGTAGACTTCCAATCATAGATCTGTAGGTTGGTTGATGCACTGCTACTGATTCGTCATTTGCACTGAGTTTGCATCCTGTTACCATGGGTGTACATATAGGTTTTGCATCTTCCATGCCATATTTCTTCAAAATCTGCTTGAGATACTTGGTTTGAGACAAGAAGATCCCTCCTTCATTTTGTTGGATTTGCAAACCAAGAAAGTATGTCAGTTCTCCAAGCAAGGACATTTCTAATTCTTTCTGCATCACCAAGGCAAAGTTTTGACTCATAGCTTCTTCATTGCTGCCAAAGATAATGTCATCTACATACACAACAAGTATTAGCAATTTATCATTTTCAATTTTTATATAAAGATTGCTATCCGCTAATCCTTTTGAAAAGCCTTGTTGATGAAGATATTTGTCCAGGCGATAGTACCAAGCCCTTGGAGCTTGTTTGAGACCATAAAGCGCCCTTTTCAGTATACATACAACATTTGGATCATTTCCAAGAATGAAACCATCTGGCTGCTCAATGTATACTTCTTCTTCTAAGTCTCCATTCAGAAAGGCTGATTTCACGTCCATTTGAAATACTTTGAAGTTTTGAAAACTTGAGAGAGCAAGGAACATTTAGATGGCCTCAAGTCTTGCAACAGGAGAAAATGTTTCTTCAAAGTCTATTCCTTCTTGCTTCGCATACCCTTTACAAACAAGTCTGGCCTTGTTTCTAATTACTTCTCCATTTTCATTCAATTTATTTTTGAAGACCCATTTTGTTCCGATAACATTCTTACCCTTTGGTCTAGGAACCAGTTCCCAAGTGTTGTTCCTTTCGATTTGTTCAAGTTCTTCATCCATTGCTTTGACCCAACATTCATCTTTGGCATGCCTCTTTCACATTTTGTGGTTCAGTGGAAGAGAGTAGTGCCAAATAGCTTGAATCTTCTGCAACTGTTCTTCTTGTTTGTACACCTGCTTCTTTCTGTCCCAAAATCTGTGATTCTGGATGATTCTTCTGAACATTTCTGGATGGAGTCTTCTCTTCTATCCTTATCTGCTCCTCTGTTCTTCTTGAGGTTCATCTTCTTCTTCATCATTTTGTCTTTGAGGGTAGTCTTTATTTTCTTCGATATCTTCATGATTTACTTGCCTAGGAATGTATCCCTTCTCATCGACCACTACATCAATGTTGTCAACAGTTCTTCCAAGTCTTTTATTGTAGCACTTGTATGCTTTGCTGTGTGGAGGATAACCAAGAAGAATGCCTTCATCTGCTCTAGGTTCAAGTTTGCCAAGTTTCTCATCAGTATTCTTAATATAGCACTTGCTCCCAAATATTTTGAAGTTCTTTATCGAAGGAGTCTCACCATACCAGAGCTCATGAGGAGTTTGAGTGCTGTTCACCCGGACATTTGTTTTGTTGAGAATAACAACCGCAGCATATGCAGCTTCACCCCAGAAAGTTGCGGGAGTTCCAGACTCATCAAGCATAGCACGAGCCATTTGTTGGACTGTTTTGTTCATTCTTTCCACCACTCTGTTTTGCTGAGGAGTTCTAGCTGTAGAGAATTCCCTTCTTATCCCATGTTCTTCACAGAAATCAAAAAATTCATTTGAGGTAAATTCTCCACCTCTGTCGGACCTGAGGCTCTTAATTTTGTAACCTGATTCATTTTCATCCAAGGCTTTGAAGTATTTGAATTTTTTGAATGCTTCGTCTTTGTGCTTCATAAGTCCTAACCAAACAAACCTGGAGAAATCGTCAATGAATAGTATCAAGTATTCTTCTCCTCGAGGTGTCCTTTTTCTAAAAGGACCACATACATCTGTATGGACTAGCTCAAGAGGCATGCTAGCTGATCCTTCTTTTTCCGGAAAGTTAGTTCTGGTTTTCTTTCCAAACTGACATGATTTGCATATGGTGTTGTCTAGAATTTTGATATCTGGAAGACCACGAACTGCCTGGTATTTGCATGCTTTCCTTATTTGTGAAAAGCTTAGATGCCCCAACCTCCGGTGCCATAACCAGTGTTTATCATCCTTGCTTAAATAGCATTGTTGTTGTCCTTCTTCAAATATGTATAGATTATTTGGAGTTCTTCTACCTTTGATCAGTATTTCACCTGTATCAATATCACGAATCTGACATCCATTTGATCTAAATATTACCTCGGTTCCTTGATCATACATCTGGCTGACACTCAGAAGATTATGCTTCAATCCATCAACATACAAAACATTTCCATCTTTGACCTTTTCTTTTAACTGAGCAGTGCCTTTTCCTTTTATAGCTGCAGGCGTATCATTTCCAAAAGAAACTTTCTTTCCCTTTTCTAAAGCAGAATATGATTCAAGTTTGTCTTTATCACCTGTCATATGCTTTGAACATCCACTGTCGATGTACCATAGATTTTCCTGTCCCTCTGCATAAAAGGCTATCCCACATCTTTCTGTTTGTGGTTCCTTTATTCTCCATGTTTTGGTGTTTGAGGGTTGTTCCTTTGTCTGTTGAAACCTGCTCCTACATTCAGAATCTTCATGACCAAAGTTATTGCAAATAGAACATTCAATTTCATTTTCAAGAGCCGAAAAATTGTTATAGGTCCTTTTTGTAATCCCAGGCATACTTCTTTGTTTTTGAGCTTCTATAGTCAGATTGTTTTATATGCAACACATTGAGCTGCTTTGTGACCAAAGTTATGGGAAGAGAAACATTGTCCATTGAAGAAGCTTCTGCGGTTATCAAATCTACCGGCCAAATGATTGTAATTTCTATTGTCATCCATTCTTGAAGCAACCTGAGAATATTTTACCTGTGGCTGGTTGTAGCTTTTGTTCACCCTTAAGACGGATTGCCCCTGGTTTACCTGATAGTCTTTGTTTGTTCTTGATGTAATTCGTCCCTACTTTACCTGGT
>APFE030478779.1:0-19433 GCA_000404065.3 Pinus taeda
TCTTTTCATTTGTATCATCCAAGAATTGTTCATTTGTGTAATGTAAAGGAGGTTGCCCCCTCGAAGAGGTTGAATTCTAAGGCGTTGATCTAATTTTCTATCTTTTCCTTGAGCTGGTTTCATAATAGATAAAAGTCAGAAAATAGTGTTGATTAAGATTTTCCATTACAGCTAATTACATTGATGAAGTGGAATTAGATGTGTTTCCAATAGACATATGTGGAGTTGTCTTAGGAATTCCTTATCTTTATGATCGTGATGCATCATTTTATAGAAGAGAGGATAAATATCACCTTAAGAAAGATGGGGTTGAATTTATTATTAGGGCACATAAAAGTACAAATCACTTGAATATTGTTGCTAATCAGATGAAGCGTTTAATAATTACAAATAAGAGATTAATAATCATGTCTGTTAAGGAAAAACATAAGAATCAACATGATGTTTGTTCAAGTTATGAATCTCAGCATAAAGATAGTTTGATAAAAGAGGTAGAAACTTTTCTAGTTCTATTTAAAGAAACCAAACATCTTACCCATAAGCAGGGAATACAACATGAGTTACAGTTTGTGCCTAAAGCTCCTCTTACTAATGTCAGAATGAATCAATTCAATATAAGTTTGGAAGTTAATAGTTACAAGGATGCAGGTCAGTATTGGGGAAAGTCAGTGTTAAATATCTCTTGTATTGTGTCACCAATTCATGTTTCAAATAGTTTGGAAGCCTCTTTTCAAGGGGAGAGGAAGCCTATTTGTTTTCATATCAAAGCCTTTCCTAAAGTAGTATCAAAGTATTCAATACATCTAAGGGAAACTTATGCATAAAGAGGATCTTGTCAGATCAGTTGCACAAATTTGGTTTCGTCGTCAGCATTCAGTGTCTAGTGTCGTCGGCTTCGAGGGTGTTGTTTATGGTTTAGGTTGTTCAAGTGATGTCAATTATTTCCATGGAGTTCAAAGGATATGGTTTTGTACCTGGCTATCGACATGTGGTTGTTGTCGGTTCCACCAGGATTTGGTTTTCGACATGTGTTTGTCATCTGCCTCGTAGGATTTGGGTTGTCCATGTGTTTGTCGTCCACTTCGCAGGATTTGGTTGTCGATGGGTTTGTTTTCATGTGACTTTTGTTGGTAATTTTGTTTTGCGACATTTAGTTTTAAATGGGTTATTTTTAATATAAACCTAATACCAACCTAATCCTGAACCCTAACCATGCATTAATATGGAGAAACCTAAGTCTAAAAGCCCAAAGTCATAGAACCTAACCTATCAAAATCCATGTATTAATACATTAAATAGATTACCCTAAGTCTTAAACCTATCGGGAATGTTACATTATGAAACTATGTAACAAAAAACCAATGTATTAAAGCAACACATAAAACCTATTTATCAACTCTTGGCCATATAATAAACATTGTAAAACATTGCAAATTAAAACATCAATCCTAATCGTGGAGAAGACGGCATCAGAGGCTGCGGCGGAGACTACAACATGTGATCAACTACAAGGAATAAGTCATCGAGGTTAGCATCGGGAGTTCACCTTACTGCAGCGCTAACCGCATCGAGAACCACCAGCATGTGAACAAGTTTAAGTTTATAAAATAGTCGAAGGTATATTGGAACTGCCACAGGTAAGTTGCAACGATCAGAGTTTATAACTGTCACATGCAAACCATCGGAGCACTGTAAGTCGAGACCGACAGGGATCAACGTGGGGGTGGTAGCCTATGGTTAGACCGCGACAGTTCACATGGTAATGATCACCAACTCCATGTCGTTTATCTAACTATTGGGTTTTGTTGAATATTTGGGATATTTTAAATTAAACCACCATGTAATGTTATCCTAGGTGTTCAAACATGGTTAGAACAAGACCAAATAAACCCTAAAATTAGTCAATTCATTCCTAAACTCAGAAGAAGGAGCTCACCTGTACTTTGAGGATTTTAAAAGGATGTTTTTCTCATTGAAGAGGGAGACTGGTTTTGAATTTCATGTGCAGATTCTGGAGGGATAGAGGCTATTTCATTTTCAGTGTAACATGAGCATCCAAAGTCAAAATTGGGAACTATGACAAGTCTTGGAAAGCTCGTTCGGTGAGTTAGCTTATGACGGTGACCAAAAATACCTGCAAGCACATTCAGTTGGTCAAATTTTTGTGTAATCTACCTCCTCGGTTCCAAAATTTCACAACAACCAAATCATTATTTTAGTAGTTTTTAATTCTTTTTGTTTTGTTAATTTTCTAATTTTTTTTATTAAATCTAGTTTGTTTTTAACTTGTTTTTTTTTTAGTTTTTGTTAATGTTTTTTTTTTTTTTTTTTTTTACTTAATTTTACAATTTTTTTTTAATATGTATTTTTATATTTTTTTTTATGTCAAAACAATTAACACAAAAATTTAACTTGTCAAAAATCGTTAAATTTAGAAAATAATTATTTACATCTCATACATTAGAAAATTTAAAGTCAAAAAATAGGTCTTTAAAAAAAATGACATGATGCAGAATCATCACTTTTTTAAATCAACATGCAAATCACTAACATTCTAAAACACAATGTACATAAAAAAATTAAAGTGCCAAAAACTATGCTTTAAAAAAAATATGTGCTCTGCATCACCCCTTTTCAAAATCGGGTCACTTTTTCGTTATCTCTACGAAACGAGTAACAATATAGTTTCCGTTTAAAAATCTAAGAGTTAAAATGATAAAATAATAACTTCAGTAACATTAATGGGGAATCAAATAACATGATACTTTTTTAACATTAATAGGGAATCAAATAAATCTACATGTATCATTTTGGAGTGGTTATAGTTATAGTAATTTCAACTTAACAAGATCAAAGATTTTCTCGTTTACGTTGGGCGATTCCCGGAATCATTCGGCTGACAATATATTTTAAATTTAGGAATTTTAATTTGAATCTAATTCCTCTAAATTCCGGCAAAGTATCATTTATTCTAGCGCCACCCATTATAATTTTCAACCATAGAACAACAAACTTTATTTATTAATACTTATTTATTAATACAAAAAAAATATTCTTTTCCAACCAGAATAAACTAATCTCAATCCCTAATGTTTAAGGTTAAATCAAAACTCTTAATGTCCAAACTATTATCATCATATTTTAAGTGATACCAAAGTTGTTAATCCACTTTATTAATTCCTTATCTAAAAATCCAAGAGCTAAAATGATAAAATAGTAACTTCAATAACATTAATAGGGAATCAAATAACATGATACTTTTTTAACATTAATAGGGAATCAAATAAATCTACATGCATCATTTTGGAGTGGTTACAGTTATAATAATTGCAACATAACAAGATCAAAGCTTTTCTCAGTTACGTTGAGCGATTCCTCGAATCGCCCAGCTACCAATATATTTTAAATTTAGGAATTTAAATTTGAATCTAATTCCTCTAGATTCCGGCAAAGTATCATTTATTCTAATGTCACCCATTATGATTTTCAACCATAGAACAACAAACTTTATTTATTAATTCAAAAAAATATTATTTTCCAACGATAATCAACTAATCTCAATCCCTAATGTTTTAGGTTAAATCAAAACCATTAATGTTCAAACTATTATCATTATATTTTAAGTGATACCAAAGTTGTTAATTCATTTCATTAATTCCTCATTTAAAAATCTAAGAGTTAAAATGATAAAATAGTAACTTCAGTAACATTAACAGGGAATCAAAGAACATGATACTTTTTTAACATTAATAGGGAATCACATAAATCTACATGCATAATTTTGGAGTGGTTACAGTTATAATAATTGCAACATAACAAGATCATAGCTTTTCTCGTTTATGTTGGGCGATTCCCGGAATCACCCAGATGCCAATCTATTTTAAATTTAGGAATTTTAATTTGAATCTAATTCCTCTAAATTCTGGCAAAGTATCATTTATTCTAGTGTCACCCATTATGATTTTCAACCATAGAACAACAAACTTTATTTATTAATTGAAAGAAATATTATTTTCCAACCAGAATCAAATAATCTCAATCCCTAATGTTTTAGGTTAAATCAAAACCCTTAGTGTCCAAACTATTATCATTATATTTAAGTGATACCAAAGTTGTTAATCCACCTTATTAATTCCTCATTTAAAAATCCAAGAGTTAAAATGATAAAATAGTAACTTCAGTAACATTAACAGGAATCAAATAACATGATACTTTTTTAACATTAATAGGAATCAAATAAATCTGCATGCATCATTTTGGCGTGGTTACAATTATAATAATTGCAACATAAAATTATCAAAAATTTTCTCGTTTACGTTGGGCGATTCTGGGAATCGCCCAACTACCAATATATTTTTAATTTAGGAATTTTAATTTGAATCTAATTCCTGTGAATTCCGTCAAAGTATCATTTATTCTAGTGTCAACAATTATGATTTTCAACCATAGAACAACAAACTTTATCTATTAATACTTATTTATTAATTCAAAAAAATATTATTTTCCAACTAGAATCAACTAATCTCAATCCCTAATGTTTTAGGTTAAATCAAAACCGTTAATCTCCAAACTATTATCATTATATTTTAAGTGATACCAAAGTTTTTAATTCACTTGATTAATTCCTCATTTAAAAATCCAAGAGTTAAAATGATAAAATAGTAACTTCAGTAACAGGGAATCAAATGAGATGATAATTTTTTAACATTAATAGGGAATCACATAAATCTACATGCATCATTTTGGAGTGGTTATAGTTATAATAATTGCAACATAACAAGATCAAAGCTTTTTTGTTTACATTGGGAAATTCCTGGAATCACCCAGCTCCCAATATATTTTAAATTTAGGAATTTTAATTTGAATCTAATTCCTCTAAATTCTAGCAAAGTATCATTTATTCTAGTGTCACCCATTATGATTTTCAACCATAGAACAACAAACTTTATTTATTAATATTTATTTATTAATTCAAAGAAATATTATTTTCCAACCAGAATCAACTAATCTCAATCTCTAATGTTTTAGGTTAAGTCAAAACCCTTAATGTCCAAATTATTATCATTATATTTTAAGTGATACCAAAGTTGTTAACCCACTTTATTAATTCCTCATTTAAAAATCCAAGAGTTAAAATGATAAAATAGTGACTTCAGATCAAATCTTTTCTTGTTTACGTTGGGCGATTCCTAGAATCGCTTAACTCCCAATATATTTTAAATTTAGGAATATTTGGAATCTAATTTCCTTCAAATTCCAACAAGCAGCTCAATTTATTCTAGGTTGTCACCCCCATTATGATCCAGGCCAGTAGAACAAACCACACTTCTATTATATATATTATATATATATATATATATATATATATATATATAATATATAAAGGGTATGATGTACTAATATAAAACTAAGACATTCAATTTAAAAAATATACACATAATGTTAATATTTTTAAGTATTTTAATGAAATATGTATGAGTGTATATTATAATAATAATAATAATAAAATAATAATAATTTTCATTTTTTAATTTGATCAAAATTATATTTATATTTTATAGGTAGTGTGAGTCTTTTATTTCGTTTAAAAAAAATAAAAAATTAACAATCTTAAAAAAAATCGAAATTTTAATTTTTAAATGTTAAATTCGGTTACTGGTATTCTTAAAAATGTTGAAAAGCGACCCTAAAAAAGAAACCATCATTCCAGTATCAACACTTTTCATTTTCAGGGTGTTTTTTGCATAATTTTCCACAAAAAAATCGTTTTCACTGCCATTTTTAAGACATGTTCAAAATTGACCCTTAAAGAAAAATCCAAAAGTTCATGTTTTGAGTTTATAGTTCCCGTTTCAAAGTTTACATTGTTTAAAGCGGTCCCCATCTTGAAAGCGCACCCAGAGATGTAGTCCATCACGGACAAACTCCATAATCAATCTTGTTGTCTCGTATCGTTGTGTATTTTATGTTTTCACTTATGTTTTGTATCGTACTTATGTTTTATCAACTATCGTAAATTCTTTCTTCTCAAGCAGTTCTCATGATTTCAGCACTTTTAGTTAACATTCTATTCATTAATGGCATAATCAATTCTACTTCGGTTTTAACATATGATCATTTCAGATCACTAGAGGAAGAAGCCATTTCTCTTTGAGATTATCTCAATATACCCTTATCATTTAGGTCCATGAGTTAGCTTGAATATACCTCAGTGAAGGCTTATTGAACGAAGCCCCTCGTAATACCTTTTTATGTGACAATTATAGTGCTGCAAACCCTTCACATATAACCTTTCATGCACTCCTCTACTTAAGTTGTCCTAGATGGTGGTATACAATCAACCTGTTATCACCCAGGTTGTTCCTTATGACTCCTTAGGGAATACGGCCGGGGTAACCACTAACCAATCTTTGGGCTACAGCTTCTAGCCTAGCTGTAGTCAGAGAGGGCTCTCTCTATAAGGTTTGTCGCTGTTTTTGATTAAGGTTTTAGGCTAGTTGTTTAAGTGTTATTTTTGGTTGTTTCTGTGTTTGGTTGGGAGGATGCCTATGTTATCTTTTAAAGATTATCTGCAGGTGAAACTAGTCCATTGGGCAATGGAGTCTTGGGCAGTTTTCCCTTGAGATCTTGATTTGGTGGGGTGTAGCTACAGGGCCTGTGTGTATTTCATGAAACAAACTGTAAATTGTGAGAGTGAGGTGAAAGGCAACTTATCAAAGAGCAATTAAGATTTCTTTACTTAAGCTGACTATTGTAACAGATGTTTGTTCTTGAGGAGCAATTACTTGAATTCCTGAAGTAACAATGCACTGTGATGATGCAGTATTAAAGGTAGCAGTGAAGAATTACTCTTTAAATACTTTAGCAGAAGAAAACATATAAGATATCTTAGATTGAGTTCAGGGTAGCCAATGACCAAATCTTGAGACTATTCTTCTTCCTTGCTACCTAGATATTCAAGTGTATAGAAAACATGAAAGACATATGAAATAACAATGATCACAGGTGAAGCAAAGAGCCATGAGAAAACTTATTGAGCCATGAAATACACAGGAATCCTGCCACTTTGAGCCACACACCATCAGGAGATCAAGAGACAAACATCTTTGAAGAAATCCCACTTTCTTTTGTATTAACTGTCTGAGAGTTTACAATATCAGAGTAACAGAGAAGATATCAAGAGATTTCTTACATCTGGAGTCCAACCCCTCTTAACAAACGCGAGGGGGAATATATAGAGATTTCATACAAAAATATCTCAGGAATTGAGTCATCTGAGAGGAAAATATCTCTTACACTCACACAGGGAGAGTAGATGAGGAGTAAATAAAAACATAAATGATTCTTAAAAGCCTTTAACTCCTGTCAGGATAATGTTTGACCTTTGGGCGTTTGCGGAGTCAGCTGCGCGGCTTTATCATAACTGCAGAATGAAGTGCTGTGCAGCCTTTACTTTTTGTGTCTTCTTGGCCCTACCACCTGTGCCTGCTGATGTTGTTGCTGCGGTCGAGTACCTGTGCTGAGTTGGCTCAGCGTCTTCATGCTTGCTGTTATGGCTTTTGTCCACATGTAGATGCAATATAGACTGTATTTGCTGAAAAAGATTTAATTCTTCAGCTTTGGTTCAACAGTAGCTTTATTAAATCTTGCCATGTATCTGGAGGAGGAAGCTGCTGCCTCAAAATTGACCCTAAGGTCTCATCAGCCTCTGTATACTTATAGAAATGAGGAGGCTCATCAAACAGATGTGTTACTTCATTCTTAATAAAAAATAAATTATCTAATTTTTCAAAAAGAGCTTGTCCTGTTATTGGGCCTGCTGAAGATGTCCCTGGAGCCTCAGCAATCTGGATTGCTGCAAAACTGCTTACCCTCTTAATGTATTTCTCATGAGGGAGTAGCTTCCCTGATTCCAGCAAGTTGGGAAGGCCTCTGTCCTGCAGGGCTGCAAACCTATTCTGAAACTTATTTATGTCTGCTTGTATATCCTGAATTTTCCTGTCAAGGGTGTTGATTAGATTTTTCATTATTGTGACCCTTTTGATCATGGATATGGTTTCAGTTCTATTTCCAATTCCCATCTTCACTAACTGGGAACTTGTCCTGTAATTCAATACTTCAATCATCTTAGGGGCAAGGTCGGCCATGTTGCCTAGAGCATTTCTTGCTCTGTGTAGTTCCTTCCTTGCCCTGCTGATGAGTCCCATTTGTTCATATATAGCATCAATGTACTCCCATTGGTTAGTTATTGATTGTCCAATGGCAGTCCAAATCACTTGCTTTAGCTCTGCTGTCACTTTTTCAAAATTGAGCTGCTTTTCTAGCTCTGCAATTGTTTTTCTTAGAGCTTTTACTTCTCTCTCTCTCTCAGCCACGTTCTGCTTAGACTTATCATACTTCTCATTTATCTTAGCTAAGCTGTCCTTGGCTTGATTGAGTTCTGTCATCTGAGACTCCAACCTGAATTTCCTGCCTTAATTTTAGCATGTCTAGACTCTCAGCCTTTTCTGTTGGTGGTGCTGTAGTGGCTGGTTCTGTAGTGGCTGGAGCTGTTTCTGGTGCCTGTTGCTTTGGAGGGATGGCCTCTTGAGGGGTCTCCTCGAGGTCTATTGTCTCTGTGGGCGGTTTGGAAGACTGCCCTTGCTCTCTCCTCTGTAGCGCTGCTTCTAGTGTAGTCTCGGTGTCCTACAGCTTTTGTTGGGTGTCAATCAGCTCTTTATATAGAGTCATTAGTAGAGCTGTTGCATCCTTTTCTTGCCTCTGCTGGGCAACTTCATCTGTTTGTGGATGTAGCGTTGGGGGGATCTTCATCTTCTTTTTGATTGCAGCCATGTCTGCATCCCTCAGTTTAAGGACTTGTTGTATTGCCTTAACGTCATTGGGGTCATGTCCAAACTCTATGATGATTTCTTCCAATGCCTTGATCCTATTGTCCTTGGCTTGAGAGGATGCCCTCTCCAACTCAAGCTGAGCTGCAGTGTTATTCAAACTGTTTTGCAGCCTGTAATTGATCAAGGTCTTATCTGCCAAAGTGGCATAGACCATCTCACCCGTCTACTTGTGGAGCTCTATTTGGTCCATGGGGTGGATGTCTTTTGAAAGGACTTCCAGATTAGTCCTTATGTAATCTGCAGCTATTTGTGGTTGTTGCACTGTAGGGGCAAAATGACTCATAGTCATTTTGCCTTCTTGTACGTCATAGGCAGCCATAAGCCTTTGTTGATTTGCTGGAGCCATGTTCAACAAATGATTATAGAGCTTAATTTTGATTGGCTCACTTCTCCTCTTGGCGTCCTTGAACTGCTCCTTTATGCTTGCAGCTGCATTCTTTTCTTGTCCTGAGGAGCTGACCTCCCCAAGTGCTGCCTTATCTTGCTCCTGATGCAATGAGCTGGCAGAGGTCTCAAGGCTTTGCAGTTCTTCTTCTGAGAATGGATTGAGCCTCTGCCTTTTATCTGGTCCTTCTGTGAGGGGGGTATCCCTCTCCCTTTTTCTGCTAGTGTCCTCCCTCTGAGGGGTTTGGAGGACAGAGGAGTCTACCCTAGAGTCCTGTCTAGGAGGCGCCATGTTGGTTGTCTTTTCTTGAGTGGCTGCCTGGCCTTCCCCTCTTTGTTTCTCCTGATCCTGTTGATCAGTTTGTTGCTGCTGATAGCCCTGTTGGCCCTGTCGGTTCTCTTGGCCCTGTTGGCCCTCTTCTTCCTATTGGCCCTCTGTTTCCTGCATTTCTATGTCCTTTCCCTTGCTTTGTCCTTGAGCTGAGGTCTGTGCTGCCTCTTGTTGTGTTGCAGATGAGGAGGCTGGTGCTGTTGTGTGAGAGCTTGGTAGAGCAGGCACCTGAGAAGGACACTCCAAGCCAGCCATTTTCAACAAATGTCTCCTAGCCCTCTCAACTAGCTCTTCTTGAGACACAGGCTCTATCAAGGTGTTTTTCTTCCATTTTAGCTGGTTGGCATGTCTTGATATGTGGAGCATGCTATCATGCTCATAGTTGGAGAGTTTGTATTTTTGTCTCCTCAGGGATATAAAGCCATTGGGGTCATATGGCTTCCAAAGGAAGCTGTGTGTTAGGCCAAGGCGTTCCAATATTCTTTCTGCCTCTATCCACCCTTCTCTTTTGTTTAGAACAAAATGGCCCAACTGGTTTTTGACTTTGAGTTGTGCCTTCTTGCCTTTCCCTGCAAAGTGGATTTGATCGGCATTGCCAAATTGTCTGAAGTATTCCAGGGCAAAGAGCCTCATGGGCACAAACCTGGGCAGCCTGAAAGGCCGTAGCTCACATCCATATATTCTAATCACTGTGTGGTGCTGGTAGAAGTACCAGTCTCCTATGCCATAGGCCGTGGATAGTTGCAGTATCCTCTTCATTTCATCAGTGAGTCTTGGAGGAGGTTCTGTCATGAGCAGAGACAGGGCCGGATGGATAAACGAATCTATAAACTCACAGTATGTATAGGGTGAGTATGATTGGACATGGAAGATTGAACTCCAGTACACCACTGATCTTGGGTTTCCTGCAGCATCAGTTCTTTTGATTTCAAAAGAAAATTTCTCATATTGGTGATAGAGGATGAGGTGATAAATGTATGAAGTGTATCTGAACACTCTTTCTCTGGATAAGTGCAAGAATTGCTCATGAATCTTGTCAGAGATGTATGTGGCATAGTCATAGCAGATGGGGGCCTTACCAGGAGAAAACATCGTCATCATGACTAGCACAGTCTCCTCTATGAATTCCATTGATTTGTACCCTAGTACCGAGCTTATCATATAGGCCAGGTCCAATCCAAGTTGATTCAGGTCGCCATCAAAAATAGGAGGGTGTAGCACTGTATTTGACTTCTGGATGAATAGTTGGTTCAACTTCAGGATCTCTGCCTCTGTGAGTATCTTGGATCCTTGATTGATGAGGTCCAGCAGGGATAAAGGAATCAGTTTCCTTTGAGTTTTGAATTGGACCATATCCCTGATGGCCTGAGGGGTAGTGTAAAACACAACCTCACCTTGAGGATTCATTACTGCCCTCTGTGTTGGATCATAACAGATAGCACATAAGTAAATAAGGTCAGGGAATTGCTTGACTTGGGGCATTTTGAAAGTTGGGAGGGAGGACTCCCAAATGCCTAGGATATCAGTACCATCCCTGTGCCTAGCCCTGAATTCATTTAACAGATGGATGTGGAATGTGCACCTGGAGCGGGCATCTTCTGATATTTGATAGTCTAAATCAGCAAGGTCTTGCCAGTCTAGCTCTCTCTGAGGAGCATTTAAGGGAGCAACATTGAGAGCTGCTGGTCCTGCAGGGGTATCCATATCTATCTTAGCTATTTCTTAAGGCGCCGGGTTTGCTAATTGAAATGGCGAAATTGAAGGGACAGAAACCAACAGGGTTGTGCACAGGTAAATACAACAGTGCTTGAGCTCTTCTGAGGAAACCTTTATGCAATTTGGCAGGCTTTCTGTGACAATTTGGGAGCAATTTAGTGCGTTCACGATTGCGCGAACCAGGCAAGGTTTTACCAGAGATTGCAGTCTAAGTGAGGTTTCCGGTACTGCTTTTCAACTCTAAACTGTCGAACAGAGGTAGATTACCGTTGATTTTTCGGTGAAATTTCAATCCTATGGCTTCTTGTGATGGATTTTACGAGAAATTGAGAAAAAACCAGTTTGAAGGAGGATGAAGACTCAAATACCTGTTTTGACAGTAGCTTGAAATGAGGTTGCAGTTGGGTTAGCTGTCTGAGCTTTGCAAATGGTTGCAGGGTGGTTGATGGCGCAATCGTCGTGAAGTGCATGCAGATGGTAGAGCAGTGCTTTCTTCAGAAAAATAGTGAAATTCGCGAAAAAACGGTAAAATATGGCTTTATAGCTATTTGGCACGCTTTTTTAGATGACGTCAGCATGAGGGCCCGGGTCAGATGACGTCAGCAGGACGTCATCGGGCGACGTGGCGGCCTAAGACCGGTCCACGGGGACGATGAGGTGGCGGCCAGGTGGGCGAATGAGGGACGAGGTGAACGGACGTGGACGTGACGTGCACGGCAGCAAGACGAGGACGTGGGCGAGACAGGTGTCACGATATCGGGAACCCTCCTGCACGGCAAGGAATCTGTCAGGCGGGGCTCCGATACGATTTGGGGTTGACAACTGTCCCCGCGTGACGTAAGCGTCTGATAGATATCGGAAGGTATCTGTCGGATGTCGGGGGCGCTCTGATATTGATGTGGGCCGTTGATCCTCGGGCGCGTGATCCAACGGCTGTCGGGCGATCAACTTGCACGGGCTCTTAACACCTGCCTTAATTAACCTTCGGACGTCGGGTTTTCCCGAAACCACTGCGTGTCGTAGATCTGTGACAGGCGCCATCTGACGGTCATCGGACGGGTAATCTGCAAGGGAGATAGCGGCCAGCGGGCGGGTTATAAAAAACAATATTTCTCGGCAATTCGTGACCGGCGGGCCCCTCCATGTGCGAAATAATTTTCGGGGTTTTTTATGATATTCTTTATAAAAGTAATCTAGTCCACCAATCTTAGGAAAACATGCAATTTTCGGGTTTTATGCAAAGTTTGGGTGTAAATATTTAGGAAGGCAGAAACTATAGTGAAAGGGGTCCAATGTATTTTATACCACGTAAGAAAGGGTAAACTGGCTCCCGACCTTAGGATAAGGCGGGAGAAGGACATTTTCATAGTTTTTCCTCCCTTGGGTGGCTTTTTAGGGGACTCAAAGGTTTTCTTCAAGGGTTTTTGAGGACAAAATGGAACTTGTGGGCAGGGAAACCGGTTGAGATGGGCAGAAGGTGGAACATGGGTTCTTGATCTTAACCAGGTGTTAACTCAATTCCCAGGGAGCGAATATTATGGCTATAGTACCAGGGGGAAATACTTATACAATGGGGGTTTATACACCATGGTGTTATAATAGTAGGGATAATGGAGCATAGGGAGCTAAGTAGTAGAGTTAGTTGTTAATATGGAGGGGACATATGGATGAGGGCTAGTGCCAATAAGTTTCTTTGAAAATATCTGGAAATCAAGAGTAGATGAAAATGAAAAGAGTTTTACACAGAAAATGTGGCTTTTGAAGGCCATTAGTACCATGACAAAGCTTTGAGTTTGTTCTATGAACCAGTAGATGAAGGGGTGTTAGTAATGAGTGATATACACATGGGGGAGGGAGTTAGTCATGCTCCACTGTATTGTAGGTTTGGATGTAGCTTCAGCCACTTTGGCCTTTGAATAAACATTACTTCTGCAACCTCATCTACCTACCCAACTAGTTCACCTAACATTTTTATTTCTTCTTGGAAGGTGCATTTGGACTTGCAACCCTTTGTATGCCCTTTTCTTTTCATTGGCTTTTTTGCTTTCATTTCCTATCTAATACAACCCTTATTCCTTCCAAGGTCCCAGATTAAGCAGTTGGGAACCTTAGTTTCTCTACCTAGCTACTGATCTGCCAAGATTAAACAGTTTGGACAGATTTCATTCTCTATTCTACAACAAAAATTGAAAACATGGCATGATCCAGATTAGGCTGTTGGGTCATCCATAGACTATTATGAACATGCAGGCCTAGATACACCTTTCTTTCTTTTGCAAATATGGAACCTTTGTGGCAGAAAAAATGGAGCATATTTGGCACTTACATTTGCCAATCATGAAATATGAAACCTATTGGTATAGGTATCCAACAGTGGCTCCACATGGGGATGGTCTTTCTTCCTGAAAGGCCAAGAACAGCAGGTCAGTATGCCTAGGCCCTTCAGCTATTGCTTTGAAACTTTGGAGTATTGTCACCCTGGATTCCTCAAAATGTAGACTGATGTACTGGAACACAGGATGTCTTTTAATTCTGCTCCCTGGCTGTAATGTCCCTCAAAATGATCTTATTTTTATGCTTCAAAAACAACAATATATACAACGCATACAGAGTCTCTATACAACAAACTATGTACAAAAGCAGGTCAGCTGTATTCATGGAAGGTAGTCAAAATAGTGCTTGAGCATCCTGCCATTGACAGGCCCTTCATCTAAGTCAGTTTTGTTCAGATCTTGCAGAAAATAGGTGTTATTCCCTTGTACTGCTTGTATTAGGAATGGTCCTCTCCAAAGGGAGTCAAACTTTCCATGCTTTCCCTTGCTCTCTCTCCTTGAATCCCACTTGAGGACCTTGTCACCTATGTTGAAATCCTCTGCTTTGGTCCTTCTGTCAAAAGCCTTTTTTAGCTTTTCTTGTAAAACTTGGGCTCTGTTATAAACTTCCTCCCTGGTTTGCTGCAAACATACAATCTGACTTATTCTTCTCTGTATATTATTCGGCTCGGCTTGGCACTCCTGGAGTATCTTCATAGCAGGGATCCCTAGTGATGAGGGGAATTTGGCCTCCAAACCATAGACTAACTCATATGGGCTGACCCCAATTGATCTTTTGGTTGTTAATCTGTCTGCCCATAATGCATTGACTAGTTTCTTGTGCCAGTTTCTCTTGTTCTCCTCTAATATTTTCTTGATCATATTTACCAAGCTCTTGTTTGATGATTCTGCCAGCCCATTGCCTTGGGGATAATATGCAGTAGAGTGGCCCAGGGTAATGTGAAATTTGTGACAGAAACTGACCATCTTTTTAGATCTAAATGCAGCAGCATTGTCTGTTATTATTTTGTCAGGGCAACCAAATCTAGCTAGGATATTTGTCTCCAGGAATTGTGTAATGGTAGAGTCATTTGCTTGTCTGCATGGGATTGCTTCAATCCACTTTGTGAAGTAATCTGTTGCTGTAAGAATCCATCTATGCTGGCCTGAAGAGGATGGATTGATTTCTCCAATGAAATCCAAGCCCCATTGCTGAAATGGTCTCTCTGTTGCAATAGGCCTTAAGGGTAGAGGCAACAGTTGTCTTTTTCCTTCAAACACTTGACATTTGTGACATGCAGTAGTAAATCTCTTGACATCAGAGAAAATAGTTGGCCAGTAATATCCTGCTCTTAGTATCTTGTTCACAGTGGCTTTCCAGTATAGATGCCCACCACAGTCTCCTGCATGAAACTCTTCCATGACTTTGTTGACTTCACTTTCAACCAAACAGTTTAGCAAGATGCCCTCATGGTTTTTCCAAAGCAGATTTTCTTCCATGACACAGAAGTTTGAGGCTTTCATTTTTAGAAACCTACATTTAGTTCTAGACAGTCCTGGGGGAGCACACAGGTTTTGCAATATATAGCAGATATCAGAGTACCAGGGGGATTGCTCAAAGGCTACATTGATCTTTGGAGTCGCCAGCTCTGGTTCACTGTCTAGTTGGTTAATGTCTAGGGCTTGGAAATTTGTTTCAGACATCAATTTGGCTAGGCCTTGCCCTTTTATGAGTTTTGTAGGTTTTATTTCTATGTCAAATTCCAAAATATTTGCTATCCACTTGCCTCTTCTGCCTTCCAAATTCTCTTGTGTAAGTATATCTTTGACAATTGGGCTTGGCACATAGGCTATTACATGGGAATAGAGGATATAAATCCTGAAGTCTTTAATAGCTTTGACTAGGGCATAGGCTTGTTTTTCCATGATCTGATATTTGAGGGGCGCATCTCTTAGAGCTTTGCTAAAGAAGGCTATGGGTTTTTCATTCCCTAGATCATCTTTCTGTAGTAAAACTGCAGCAATTGTATGTTCAGAAGCAAAGGAGAATATGATGAAGTCTCTATCAAACTGAGGGCTAGTTAGGACAGGGGTTTGGGTAAGAGCAAATTTGATGCTTTCAAAGGCTTGTTTAGCATCTACTATCCATTTAACTTTGGAATCCTTTTTCAGCATGTTGTTAAGCAATCTGCTAAGCTCAGCTAGGTTTGGGATAAATCTTCTTAAAAAGTTGATTTTCCCCAAAAAGGCCTGTAATTCCTTTATATTTCTGGGATGGGGCATGTGTTGGATGGCTTGGATTCTATCTGGAACAATTCTTATGCCATCCTTGGAAATAATATGTCCTAGTAATTTCCCTTCCTCTAGACCAAAAATGGATTTTTTGGGATTCAAAGATATTCCATATTTTCTGCATTTTAGGAAGATCTGCCTGAGATGATTTATATGTTCTTGGTCTGATTTGGAGAATGGTGTGAGGTCATCCAAATAGATGACTAGGAAGTCATGAATTTCTTTGGCAAAAGCAATATCCATTGCTCTTTGGAAAGTGGCCCCTGCATTCTTTAAACCAAAAGGCATTTTGACATATTTAAAGGTTCCCCATGGGGTGGTGAATGCAGTTTTGTCCTGGTCATCAGGGTGGACTAAAATCTGGTTGAACCCTGAAAAACCATCCAACAAGGAAATCCTTGAGGCCCCTACCACTCTCTGCAATATGTGGTCCATTTTAGGTAGGGGGTAGTTATCTTTTAATGACACCTGGTTGAGGTTTCTTAAATCCACACAGAGCCTAATTTCACCAGTTTTCTTCCTTGTGGGGACTAGGTTTGAAACCCAATCAGAAAACCTGATTGGTGCAATTATGCCTGCTTTAAACATCTTTTGTACTTCTTGCTCCATTGCTGGGAGGAGCATAGGGTTGATTCGTCTGAGTTTTTGCTTGAAGGGCTTCTGATTTGGCTTGAGTGGGATTGTGTGTTATATTACAGAGGTTTCATAGGACTTGAGGTCCTCATAACTCCATGCAAACACATCCTGAAATTCTTTAAAAAGATCAATGTACTTGGGTTTTTGATCAGGTGGTAATGCAGCTGACAGTTTTATGATTTTGGGCTTTTGAATTGTCCCAATGTTATGTTCTTCAATAGTAGTATTTAGGGGTTCAATTTTTGGTTTATTGGGGACATCATTAGAATCAAACATGTCTTCTAATGGAGCTAAACCTATGGGCAGAAGATTGTTCTTTAGCTGTATCATTTCAGTTTCATCCTCTGGTGTCTCTTCATGCTCAATCTGTTGGATCTCTTGAATGTTGTTTTGATTGAAAATTGTAGGATTTAGCATTTGGTAGGCTGTTTTGGGAGACAGTACTTGGATGTTATTTAAGTTAAGTATTTGTGATTGACTTGCTGGCTCAGTATCTATATTAAGGCCTGAAAATTCTTCCTGTAAATTCAGAAAGTTTTTGATTTGTGTATCATTGTCAAATACTTGCCAGTCTCTTATGTTATTTGGGACTGATGGTCTGTGCTTTACCTCAGCTGTGAAACGGTGATGGGGGTCAAAGGGAAGCTTGCAAGTACTTGCAAACATAGCTAGACTATGAGCATGCAGGTCCTGCGACCTAGGAACTTTAGTAATCTGGAAATCAGCAAAAGACTTAAGTAGCTCAGTAGCAACAGCTCTGTAAGACCTAAGTCTGTTGTCTTTTGTAACAAAATTGCCTTTAACCTGTTGGATGACTAAGTCTGAATCCCCTAGGATTGATATTCTAGTGATTTACAGGGATTGTACTAATTTGAGGCCTAGTAACAGGGCCTCGTATTCAGCCATATTGTTGGTACATCTGAAGCTTAGTCTGTAGGCTCTACCCTCTGCATGGCTATTCTCTTTATTGTGCACCCAGACTCCTGTCCCTGCCCCTAGCTTGTTAACCGATCCATCAAATTCTAGGAACCATAGGGTTTCTTTTTTTAGGGGGTTTTGAATAACGTCTGTGTGGCATGAATTTGTGAGTTGGAGTATAGGCTGGTTTTTTGGCTTGGTTTGCTTGACATCCTTCTCACTTGGTGGGATTGCTTTGTTTTCTAAAGGGACCGTTTTTTCATTATCTTGTTCAAATGTTGTGGTTTCACAGTTGTTTGTTTTGTGGTCTTGAATATTGGCATTGTTTGATTCAGTCAGTGTTTGGATTTCAGGGTCTTCTTGTTCAACAGTTTGATTTGTTTTAATTATCTGAGCCTTTTCCTTGGTGTTGCTGTTTCTATTGTCATTGAAAAGGATGTATGAGTCTATGTCAGAGTGGACAGCATAAATGGGAAAGTTTTGAGGTTTCTCTGTACTACTGACCATGTATTTCATTAGTGACTCTCTATACAACCTCTTGGGTTGACCAAAGACTGTGATAGTAGCATAAGACATGTCTAGTTGGAGAGACCCTTGAAGCTTAGCCCCCCATGATCTTGACAGTAACATCCCATATTTGGGTGGAATGTCAGCAACAACTACATCCATTAGGATGGTTTTGTTTGGATATTGGACTAAAGACACACATAGGTCTTTTATTAGGCCTAGACACTTGACTTGGCTGGAGTCAAATGAAAAGAGGTCCTTGTATGGTCTAGTGATATCCAAATTTAACCTTTCCATTACAGATTTGGGCATTAAGTTGTGAGATGCACCTGAGTCAAACATTGCATTGTGTAATATTTTGTCATGCACATGCAGGCTGACATAAAAGGGTAGGATTCCTGAGTCTGCTACTTTTCCATCAACTTCGGGGCCAAAAAGCAATTCAGGGGTGTCATCCAATACATTGACATTATCCACATTATCTTTGTTTTTGCTATGGGTGAGTTGCAGAGATCTTTGAATCTGCTGTTTATAGATCTCATTTTTGGCTAGCTCTGCCAGAGGTATGGTTATTTTCAATTTTCCAATTTCAGTTTCCAAATCAAAGGGTTTTTCTGTTTGTGTTTTAGTAGTATGGGTGAGCCTACCTTCTTTGTCTGCTGAGGCTTCTTCTTGATTTTGAGGTTTGTTCTTGTTGATCACCTCTTGAGGCCCTTTGTTTGGTTTAGAACATTCAAATGATTCAGCTTGTGAATTCGGTGCTTGTTCAGTAATATCTTCAATAATTATTCCACTTGTGGGTGAATCAGTTGTATTTGTTGGTTCTGTTGCTATGGCACTTTTAGGCTGTAGTTTATCTTTGATTTTCTCAGGTTGTGTTACATTTACAGTCCTACTCCTCAACTTGTACTGTTTATGAACCTCATAGACAACAGTGTCATAGCCTTGTTTGAAATCAAATGATTCCCCTAAACTAGTCTGAAATTGTTTACTATCCTCCCCATCTTGATCCTCTTGAGTCAAGAAGACTTGGTGCTTATTGTCAAGCCCCATTAGGTGGATATGAGTGTCCTCTGCTGGTTCCTCGGATGTGGATGTCTCAGCATAGTTTTCTTGAAATGGTGGTCTTATTTCAGGGTCATTGCTGGCTTTGCCCCCACTAGGATTTAGGTTTCTCCTAAAGTTTGGGTTCCTGTTGGGATTGTTTGGTGGTGCTTCCCATGAAGATTTTCTTTCCACAGATTCTACCCTATCACCTAACCTCTTCATACCATAAATTATTGCATCCAATTTTTGGTCCAAGGCAGAGGGCTCTTCCTTGAAAACAACCCTCTTTTCTGTTTTAGCCCTATTCCTTTTGGCAATCAGGTTTGCTTCAACTGTTACAACAACTCTCTGAGCTTCTTCAAGGGTTTGAGGGGCTCTTTATTTCAATTGGTAGGCCAT